>JAQFZX010002278.1:0-20323 GCA_034682405.1 Hydroisotoma schaefferi | reverse complement strand
ATCAGTGACATCTTTGAGCCATGTTTCCCCTAAGCAGATGATATCGTTACCTATAATTTTAGCTCTATCTTCTACATTGTATAATAATGTTGATGTAGAAGCAACAAGTTAGTAACAAAGAGTAGTGGTGGTGGTGGTGGTGGTTGGATGGAGAGAGACAATGTGTTTGGAGAGAACAAGTGGCTGGGCTGGATTGCAGATTTATTGAAAAATGCTGCAGGCTTGATGAGAGATGCCAAAGTGTTTGAATTCCGAATCAAAATATTACATAATATTAAACTACTACTACTACTCGAGTCATATCTCTATATCCCTATTCCCTAGTTCAACTTAGCTCCGATATACTAATACCTTAATTAGTTTCTGACTGAGTGTCTTTCGGTTTGTCCGGAGTAATCTCCTCAAATGCTCGACAGAAGTTGGCGAAAAAGGTGCTAGATTGTAGATAATGTGTCATTATATTTCCCAAAGTACACTGATAAGGTGGAAAAAACTTTTCTCTAATGCTATAATCCCCATGCTTCTTCCATAACCTAACCTAACCTAACCTAATAAGCGGTCAGAAGTTCTAATTAGTCCTCATTATCATTCTACTAATCACTAACCTAAACCTCTACTAACCTAGCTTTAGGTTTCGTGACAGTTTAGGGTTTTCGAGTAAAAAATAAGGTTTCAAAAGGTTTTAAAAGTATTAAGTAAGTAGAACTAAAGGATTATTTGATTGAACCCGTTTTACTTCTTTAAAATAATTAAGGAAATAACTAACAAACATTTACTGCTAATTTTTTTATACGTATATTGAAATGGAGTAGTGAGTATATCCTTTAATAAATGATCCACTCTTTCAATATTAACAATATTTCCTTATTTAATTAACAAATTATTGATAAACGTTTCATACTCATAGGCTAACCATGTTCTAGATGGATTTTATGTGGAGTAATTTGTATTATTTATAATTTAATATCAAAAGTGGTATTACGGCCTTGGGATTTCGTTCAAATTCCACCACAATTTCAATTGAATGCCTGGAATTTAGGAACAAATTCAACCACCACCAAGCAGCAAAAGCCGGCTTTTATTGTAGGATAATTATAATAATAATAGTATGAATGACGTGAGGTTAACTTTTAGATGGGAAACATTATGTATTACACTTGAAAGTCAACAAGGAGTAGGACCATCGTCTGCCTATTTATATTTTATTATGGATTTATTATTAGTTTCGTGGCTAATCCACTTGATCTGCTCGCCTTCCCGTATCAATAAACAGCCTTGAGATTTCAATGACATCAATAAAGTTAATGCAAACAAGCCAGTTTGCCTCTTTCATAAGAATAATTCATGATTCCTATTAATTTATAAATACTTTTCTGGCAGCTGATTCCAATAATAGGAGATCTTTAGCCTTTTGTTATTTAGCTTAATTTATTGATATTTATCTGGATTTAATTGAGGCTGGAATCTGGAATAGGTTACGGATGCCATGCATTTTATTTTAATTCTTTTGGCTAGTTAATTTACATGATTTATATTGACATGGAGGAATTAGGACATTTATAGAAATTATTGTGTAAACTATTAATTGCCCTTTACATTTGTTAAAGCTTGTCATATGTTTTCTGCAGTTTTAGAGGCAATTTGGAGAGAGATATTCTACAGAAAAAAGGTGTGGATTTAGGGAAATAAAGATTGAAGTTGGCTAGAAAATTGGGTAAAAATTGGTGGAACCGAGTTAAAATATCCTGAATAGTAGTTTTCTACAATGGAATGTAGGCGGATTTCGTAAGTTTTGGCTAATATAAAAGAAGGTGTTGATAAACTTTAAAGTAATTTAAAAGGCAGGTATTTCTTTATAAATTGGTCAATAGGATAAGGTAATAAGGGACAGCATCACCAAACACCCAGCTCTAAAAATTGTAAACCACATAAATAATATGAGCACTTTGCTCCCATCGAAATAAAATAGAAGGTACCTAATTTAATACCTAAGAGGAATATATAACAATGTGTATACATGGCTGGCTGTAGAAGAGTTAAAGAAGGAAGAGGACTTTATATAAAAAGTTAAATTATTAATGATATAATAAATATTTTATTGCTGATTATTTGATGCCCGAGTTTCCAATGTAAACAGAGAACGAGTTTACTATTTAGTATTAATTATACTACGGTTTGTCATTGTATTGAAAACGGTCGGAAATAACAATGCCTGTCGGCAAGTTTTAAATAAAATCTACACGGCTACTACTACTATATCTAAATCTAATAAGTATCTATATATAAATAAGACGGATTCAACCCTAGATAAATGGATCAGTTTATTTATATGCTTACATTGTACAGTATTTTAAACAATAATAAATTCAACACATTGGATAGTTAAAAAACAGAAAGCATTTAAATAATTGGCCCTGAAGCCTTTGGTTATTTTATAAATTATTCCACCGCAACGGGCCATTTATCTACAATTTACTTTTATTACTCTTAGCTTTTTTAATCAACTTACCTACTGCCTGCCAGGTTTAGCCTGGTTTATGCTATTTTTCATGTAATAAACTATTTAAAAGATTAAATACGATGCTTGGTCGACCTTGCAAAGTTTGAATATTTCACTAAATTCTTATTAAAAGTTGGAACGAAGAAATGCCAGGTATTCCTATGACTTTGGCCTTGTTTCTTCTGGATTTACATTTCCTTTTATTATGTTGATGTTCCTTAGAATAAATTGGACAGCTGTATGTATCCGAATTATTATGAATACTCTTCGAGAAAGTATGCTATGTCTGTGAAAGATTATTGGAAAGTTTTACCTAAATATTTATAAAATCTGCAGTAAACTACCTAGATAAATATTTTATACATGAAGTTATTGTCTATAAGAACGGTTTATTACAGGAGATTCCATCAAGGCCTATTTTAATGGTATTTATTTATAGAGGAACGTTTCTCAAGGAACTAGATTATCATTATTATTGGGTTAAAAAACCGTTTTGACACGAGAGGAGGATCTCTAAGGGCCTTTTTATACCAAAGTCATTTACTTTTTCAGACTAGAACATTAACAAACTAGAGTAGAGGATACATTTCACTCAGCAGGAACTTTCCCTATTAAACATTATTCATTTATTTAGAACAGTCCCTATCTATTCTCCTAACAGGCTGAGCCCAACCGTTAATTATTAATAGAGGTCTTTTTATTACGGGAAATACTAAAACTCTTTGGCCCCATTTTAGTCTAATAATAGTTACCATATTGTCCCTATTACTAATACAATCCTGCTCCCTCGAATAGTGACCCCTTATGTACTATTATTAACCCCATCAGCCCTAACTTGACCCTTAAAACTGTTTTTATTAACCGGGGCTTATGTTAGGAACAGTAAGGTAGTTGTTGTATGTTTTTTTCAGAATATTTAAAGTGATATGCCCTATCCTTTCCCGTAAAAGTCATCAGTGGGCTACTTATCAGCGGTCTCGACTAAACCCCACCGTTAATTATTAATAGAGGTCTTTTTACTACGGGAGATACTAAAACTCTAATACAATCCCTTGAATAGTGACCCCTTGCTCACTATTATTAGCCCCATAAGCCCTAATTTGACTTTTGAAGGGAGGGTAGTTTCAGAATAGATAAAGTGATAGGAGACAGTAAATGAATACAGCGTAGATGAAGAGGAAGTCAAAGAAAAATAAATCGTTAAAGTTAAGGGAAGCGAAGCGTTGGACAAGGGAGACCCAGTAGCGTCAGGAGGAGGATTCGGAACTCTCCCTCATCCTCCTCATTTCATCCTCCCATAATGCTCGAAGCTCACCATTCTTCAGATCAAGTCTCTTCAAATCCTTACAGCAAACCAGACCGAAGAACACACACACTTCCGTCAGCAGACAAGTCGAGGGAGGAATTATCGTCAAACTTTGCAGATCTATCGGCAGAAAAAAATATTCAGCTTTTATGACAAAACTACCCTAAAATCCATTTCCTAGGGCTGATTGGCATATCACGGCAATACACTGGTTATTCTTGTAACAACAAATGCGTATCTCTACCTTTGGCGAGTTAATAAATAACTACAAGAATCATAATAAATACGTGCAATTGGGCCAAATTTACAAAATATCTTAAATCACTTGATTTATTTACTAGGCAATTATTATCAGGTATTAATTACTATTTAAACTCCCGATCGGAGTGTAGTAGTCTAGTGTAGTAGTACAAGTAGTAGGAGTAGTCGTAGTAGTAGTAGTAGTTGTAGTAACAGTAGTAGTCATAATAGTAGTAGTAGTAACAGTAGTAGTCATAGTAGTAGTAGTAGTAGTAGTAGTAGTAGTAGTGGCAGTAAGTAACAGTAGTAGTAGTAGTGGTAGTAGTGGTAGTAGTAGTAGTAGTAATAGTAGTAGTAGTAATAGTAGTAAAACATTTTAAAACAGGGGGATGATAGGGACAGTAAAAAAAACGGGGTATTAATTATGACTACCTACCACTAAATCATTCTTTACGGTTCCCCTAAAGGAAATCCCTAACTTTATGAATCTTTACTGGAAACCTGTCTCCTTCGTAAACTTACTTCTCATATCCCCAACAAAGAGCGATGAAAGTTTAGAAACATTGACAAGACCATAGTCCTGCTGTGAATGCATGATTCCACAAATATCCAATGGAATCCCTGTAAGCCCTTCGTCAGTAATAGGTCCATGGATGCTGAGAGACTCTAGATAGGGAAAGTGTTCGAAAACTGCTTTAAGAATCGCATCATTTCCATTTAAACTCAAAGTCCTAAGGTTGGGGAAGGCTTGAGCCAGTTTCCCCAAGTAGCGATGACCCTGAGCATTCCACCAAACAGCCATGTCGTCCAGATCAGCTAAGTTTAGGATGCACATGGGACTCAGGGTCAGTTTCCGGAGTTGGGGGAACCGTAGAGAAGGGGCTATGTCTCCAAGGGGCAGGCACAGGCCTGAGGGTTCCTCTTCAATTAGTTCGAAATTAATTAGGGATGGGACAAGGGCCAGCCATCGGGTGGCTAGGGAGATGTTTACAAGGCGGAGGGACTGCAGGCGAGGCATTTGGGGAATCAAATCCAACTCGAATGATTCGTCCGTCTAAAACATTTAATGGATTTAATTAAACAAGTCTTTTTAAACTGTAAAGTCTGAAGATTGATCTGCCAGGAATGCATCATCTATACCAAAATTTTACAATATTTCTTCACACAAAATTCTTGCAAAAAGCACTAAGCATCTGCATGGAATTCATATTAAGGTTTTAGACCGGTTGAAAGGTCATGATGAGGTCACAGGTCATAAAATCTACTAGGATTTCAGGTCAGAGCATGAATGGGAATTGAATATAGCTAGAAATGACCCTAGAAAGCTGAACTAACTCCCTAAAAATCCCTACAAACCCCTTCCTCACCTTTCTATTATTCAGCTCAAGTTTTCTAAGCGTTTCCTTCATACTCCTAAGCAGAGTTATAAGGGCCTCCTTACTCAAGTCCTCTCCCCCTACAAGACCCTGATGATTAAAATCCAAACTCAAGTCCTCCAACTGGATCTTCTTCGACCGAAACAGTTCAATCTGAGCATTCGTCATAACAATAGATCTTCCTGAGCCCAGCCGTCTTAACTTGGACCATTTATTACTCGAGTTTAGAACTGTAGGTAGAAAAACCCCGGAACAGAATTCGGGAGATGACAAGTCCGTAGTTAATCTCTCCAGATTTACCACAGCGGCCAGGAGTTCCTTGATAAAAGGGACTCGTTCAATGAACAATTGATGTCTCAAATGGAGGATCCGGAGATTCGGTAGTTCCAGCCCGGATGTCGGGAGATGTGACGAAAGTTGTAGTTGTCTCAAAGGCCCATATCCACTTTCTGGAGAGAGACGTATGGGAGATGAGATTATTTGGAGGTCGAGACTAGAAAGTTGGGTAGCTTGGTAGAAGAGGAGACGCTGGAAAAAGTTGGCCCCACAATCACACCCAACCTTGAGGATTTGCAGGGAACGGAGGATGTGACCGTGGGTTCTGAAAAACTCTTGAGCAAGACTGTGACCTAGGCGGAACGAGGTTCGGAGTCGGATTCGGGCGAATGGGATATCTCTACCCGGTTTTATCTCGAAGGTGTTGTCCAACAGGGCGTGGAAACGGCTTACTTCCGATAAATCGTTGAAGTCAAGGGTCAAGGCTTTTCGGAGGAATCTACAGGCCTCGCTGTCCCATGTGCTGCACACTAATCGACATTTTAGCACTTCTGATCGGGGCAGGGATCTTAGGATCTCGTAGAAGATCTGCAACGAATACATGTACAACATTGTTAAGCACATCTACTACACAGCAACCGTGTAACATAATTTAACAGGTTTATCCCGTTTATTCAGTCTTTTATGTGGAATATAATGTTTTCTTTACATAGTTCTAGTTTTGATTCCCCGAAGGAATAATTTTTTTTAGAAATATTGAAAAAAGTCCTAAGTAAAGTATTTTATTCTTAAGACAGAGAGTGTGAGGGGAATTATTGCAAGGGGGACTTTTTAACTTAGACTCAAACCTTCTGCTACAGAGGATCATCTACTTAAATTGCAAAATATTTACGCATCCGTTAAAATCCTTAGTGGCCTTCAGTACAGCATTAAATCCCATTCTACATGTGTTTCCTAAGCTGATCTTTAGTATTAAAAACCTAGCTATCGTGTTATAATTCTTCTAATTAAAGAACAAAGTATAATAAGCCTAATCTCTGTAAATTAATTTGCATGCATATACGAGTTTAATGTTACGATCCTTGATTAATAATATGCAGAACTTACCAAAGGGTTTAACACCGGATTGGCTTCTTTTGTCATTTCTATACTTGGTTCTAGTTGTGAAAGTGAATTTGGAGAAATGTGAGTATCTTTTTTGGAGTTAAATTAAATGCACAGTAGTCCTTCGTTATTTAGCATATCGTTCGTTACATATCTCTTCTTCCGCTTCTTCTTATTCTGTAATAAGGATTTTAATTAATTAAGGGATTTATTTATTAATTACGGAGATTAGAAATGTATAGTGGATTATTTGTAAAGAAAACTTTGACTTTAATGTCCAAAGAATGGTGAGTTAAAGGGGAAATGTCTTGAGGTAGAAATGAAGGAATATGGAATGAAGAGTTTATAATGCAAAAGTTATAAAATGTCAGCTTAAAACTCATTAAAAATTGACAGGGTTCGATTTTACAAACCTGAATAAATCGGAGACCATTGGGCCTCTGTTGGTTGGTCGTTTTACCCGAAAACGGGTATATTACCCGGACAAATCCTGGACTATACATTTTCATATCTCTGTATCCTGTATGGAGTTATGCTGAGAGGGAGTTTGGCATATGGAATGTGTCATTTCTCTAGTCATCAGTCTTCGCCAAGAAGAGTATGAAATACCTGAGGAAGGATTTAGATTTAGACTCGCAGGATATAGTTCACTACTATTCCTCCCTCAGAGTTGTTTAGTCCATCCAAATCATTATATTAATCCTGCCGAAACCCTTCCTTCATTATCTCAGCCAAAGCGTGTCAATATTTAGGATATTTTACTATCAATTGAGACACATAATTGTTAGTAAATGTTTAGCCATGTTTGTGAAGCATAAATCATTGGTAATGCTAAACCACTTCTCTCTGATCCTAAAATATCTTTCACGTCTAAAGTTTCAACTCATTCTTGAATTAAACCAAATAGCGAAGAGAGTAGAAAAAAATCTGTACTATTGAGACAATTAAATAATTCTTTCATAATTTAAAAACCGGTCCTCTAGAGAACGCATGGTTGATAATTAATAAATATAATAAAAGTATCTTTTCTACAATAATATAATTAATCTAGAATAAAACAGAGCTTATCTATCTCTTTGCTTATCTCTTTTCTGGAGAATTATCTTAAGGAATTGTTACAATGAAAAAACTTATATTTAAAACCCCAAAAAGTCATGTTCCATATTTATTTATTCCTTGTGCTTTGTTTGTTAATGGATTAGTGTTAGTAAAGTGGCTGGAAATACGAGTATCCTTATCGTTGACCATTATTATTATCAACCCACAACTGGGTTACTGGCATATTTTACTCTACTGAGATAGGATAATATGCTACTCAGGGTTAATTCTTAATCGCTTGAAAGATTAATTAATGTATACGACGCTTATGAATCCAGATAGAACTTATCATCTGAAATTAAGGTTTTGGGTGAGGAGGATATAATTCCCTCTGCTCCTTCCATTTAACCACATCTTCAATCAGGTACTGGAAAGAACACAGAGTTAGCCCCAACCTTTGTAGAGGAATTCTTATGATAAATAATACTTTCTTACTCTGTGCTTATCAGTTTCCCACTTTTTGGCAGCATTTATTTCATCCGGTTTAATCCCGGCTCCACCCTCGGCCATTGATACGACCTGAACGGTGAGTTTCTTACTCTTTGGCGCACCAGGAGCCATAATCTCCTTAATATTATTCATTAAAATTAATTATGAAGACCATAGAAGGTAATGGAATTCATTCCGTAGAATAGAAACCAACATTATAAAATCCTTGTAATTCCTCCAAAGTGATCTTTCCCAACTCGACCAGTTCGGCTTGCTGCTTTCCAAAATTATATTGCTGGGATGCTATCTCAGACCAGACTAAGTACGTCCTTTCCATTAACCTTTTCGGTTTCACAGCTTTCCGCACTCCAAGAGCCGTTCTATGTTGTAAAAATGTTTGGTCCGTCATATTTCTCAGTAATGGCTATTGGAATTAAAAATAAAAGGGTAGTTCCAGGGTTAAACTAAAGGAAATCCAGCTTTAAACCTTAAAGTAATGTATTGTACTTCCCGAAATAATTCCCCCCGGTAAAATGCCCCACTAATTTGCCCTATCTTGCCCATTTTAATGGAATTTCCAATTTTTCCTTTGGATTAAAAATTCCCCGGGGGAAATTTTTCGGGAAATACGGTAGTTTGTAGGTACCACTAAATCGTCAAGAAAGCTATGAATTCTAGACTCGAGGAAAGCTGGGTGCCGGTCACCCTGGACCAGTAGCCTAATTCCAATTGTTCCATTCGCTCTACGTACGGATGTCCAGACTGCATAGCCTAATTGTTCCTTTGTACGAATCTGATTGTAGAATGGTTCATTAATTATGTGTTCTAGAAGCTCAACAAGTACATTGTGTTTATTCTCCTGTTTTCCAGTTTGGAAAAGGACGGCTACACATGAACTTAAGTGGGTCTTATGTTCAGATTTAAATATAAAGTCTGCACCTACACAGAGGTGGACAAAAACACATTGGTTTAGTTGAGATCATTTAACCCTTTCCTTATTAAAGAGAAACACTAACCAAAAGGCAACTTTATTTCACTAAGTCTATTTATTTGTGAGGGATCCAACGGTATGGCTCCATTTTCCTCAAAACGCTCCATGCACTTTTTAGCAATATTTGAAGCTTCCTAAAAGAATTCAATGTGCTTTAGCAAACATTATGAAACATTAGTATCCCTTAAACTACCGTATTTCTCGAAATAATGCCCCCAAGAAAATATTCTTTCGAATGGAAACTTTTGGGGTATTATACCTGGGGGAATTATTTCAAGAAATAGGGTATAAAGTCCTTACGGTGGTGGATGTAAAGTTTCCATGAATCAACCACTCAACCCTAACTTTAGACATGAAGGCCTTGGAATAAGCAACCAATCCTTTCATAGTAACATCTATAATAATACAAATGTGGATTCAAGATTCAAATATAAAAGCATTCTTCACCCTTTTCATAACCAAATTATAGAGTTTATACGGTTCATAGTGGCCATCAAATCTTGGTATGACCATCGTTTCTCTGTTAAGAGGTAATTGAAATAGTATAAAACATGAACGTAGGGTTGCTCCGTCTCCAAATTCTTCAAATATCGGCTGTATCGGTCTTTGATAACTTCAAACCGTTCTTCTACCACTTGGAAATTAACGAGTTTTTCTATAACTCTGTTCAATAATAATTCTAATTTATGGTCGTATCCATCCACGACAATCTAAAATATAAGACATTTCCATTTCCCATTAAGTAATCGTACTCGCAATCCAGCTTTGCACCCAATTTATTTTTAAATCTTACTTCAATTCCGTAAGCGGTATCAACTATATCATAACGAAGACCCGCTACAGTTGCTGCGTAAGAATACTCCGTGAGGGAATCTCTGATGAGGGATACGAACATTTGGTTTAAATTGGCAGTCAACGGGTCATTTAATGGCAAAGGACTGTATAGTTCAGCCCAAATGACAGCTTGGGGTCTCATGAATTCATTGTCTTGGAGGTACCAAACTTTGGAAAGAGGTGTGTCCGTAATTATACGAGGAACAATACCCCCCTGGACACCAATTAAACGTTTATTCAGTCAGAAATTAACTATCTAACATTGTTATTCTCCATATTTCAATGCTTACTTCTTCATCTCTTTCTTTTAGCTCAAAAATGGATGGGATAAACTCATTTTTGGGGGGCAACAAATGTTTCCGGTTTCTGGAAGCTTTCTCCCATTTCTAGGCCAAAAATTGTACCCTGTATTTTTGTATTTTTTCCCATATAGAGATAGATCTTTTGCTAATTTACCTCAAGAGTTTTCTGGGGAATCTTTTGCCTATTGTATTTTACTCCATACCATTCTTCAACCAGCGATGCTGTTGACTCGAACGTTTTGGAGACAAGAGTGACTCTAGAAATGAAGAGTATAGAATTTGGGGTTACAGTTGAAGTTTAAACAGCATAAAAACTTGTAGACTTTACCTAGAGTTATGAGGAGTCATGCAGTCCAATATTTCCCTGATCAATGATGGATTGTAATCCGTTAGGTTGTAGGCATTATTAAGGGCGTCTTCCAAAGGGTAGTTCTGATTTTAAAATGTATTTTTAGTCCATCTTGCATGTATGAACTGTGTAACGCTATAAGAACTACTTACACGGAGAGTACTGGTTAGACGTGCCACTAACTCCCGAGGTTCTTCTTCCTCTTTGAAACGGAAGTGCATAGCGTACACATCTCGAACTTCCTCCCATACCCATTTCTGAGGACCTAACTCCTTCAGCATTTCTATGTACTGGTTGTAATGGATTCAAAATACATTTTTATATTTAAATTTTAACTTTTTGGAGGATTTTAACCTTTTTGGGGGTTTTTGACCTTTTTGGGGGTTTTTGACCTTTTGCGTTTTTGACCTTTTTGTGGTTTTAGCCCAGTCAATTAGGCTTATGTAGCCTCGCTGTCCGTCTGCCTGTCTGTGAACTCGATAACTCGAGAAATAAATACACCACACTGTCAAAACTTTGTACACGCAGTCCAGGGGTGATTTTGAGGTTTAAGTTCGCAAACCACCCCGATCAGACCGCGCAGTGACCCGTGGGGAGGGTGAAAATTTCTAAAAAGTTGTTCGTTTGCTTAAAAGCAAAAGAAACAGGAAGAAACACAAGGATGTGGGTGTAGGGGCTGTGCCCTCACATAAAATATAGTAGCCGATACCAAATGCACCTCGTAGAGCTAATCGTTGTGATGGGTTCATGAAACCGATAAGGGATAAAAAGTAATCAGTTACTGTCTACAAACATGGACATTGCCTTGATAAAGTCAAACGGCCAGCGCGGTGATAAAACAATTGACTGGGCTCACATAGCTGCTTGGAGGAGGTTTTGACCTTTTAGGGGTTTCTGACCTTTTGAGTTTTTGAATGTTTTGTGGTTTCAACCTTTTTGGGGTTTTTGAATTTTTTGTGGTTTCGACCTTTTTGGGGTTTTTGAATTTTTTGGGGTTTCTAACCTTTTTGGGTTTTTTGACTTTTTGGGGGTTTCTGACCTTTTGGGGGTTTGATTTTTATGGGGGTGAACTTTTTGGGTTTTTTTACTTTTTGGGGGTTTCTGACCTTTTGGGAGTTGTGACTTTTTTGGGGTTGAACTTTTTGGGGGTTTTGAATTTTTTTGGGTTTCTGACCTTTTTGGGTTTTTTTGAATTTTTTGGGGTTTCTAACCTTTTGGGGGTTTTGAATTTTTTGGGGTTTTTGACCTGTTTGGAGTTCAATGGGTTTTTGGGATTTTGTTGTTTTTTGGGGTTTTCTTGTGTTACTTTACAATGCTCACCTCAAAAATATGGTGAATGATGTTGTCTGCATTATTGAAGCCTGTTGGTGTCAAAATAAATGTGACCACGAAGATGGCGAACCCTCTAGCCGGGATGTCGTACGAGGTTCCCAAATCGCTGACCCAATTCTTATTTTTTAACAGTGATAGCAGACTTCCTTCCCCTTCGTGTCCAATCAAATGAGATAGATAATTCCGAACCTGTGTTTGAAACACGTTGTATTTAGCCTAACAATTTAACCAGCCTTGTTGTATTATTTTTATTACAGAGGATTTATAATCTGTTGTAGTATCCGGGACTGGAAACATTAGAGAAAGACTTCGAATATCATTAATCGGGACAATCTCAATCCTCGTTTGTAATTCATTCGGACCGTAGGGATTTTCAGACCAAAATGGCATTTGAACATTCCGATTTTCAATACCCAAAAACATGGACTCCACTAATATTTGCAAATCATCAAGACATTCTGCTCCAAGAACGACTAAACTCATCAAGTTTGCCGAGTAATAAGCCTGATGAAACTCCATTAAAGCACATCGGACATCAATTGAATTCTCACGAGGTCTTGTCCATAAAGTCTGCCGATTTCCTGGTCAAATTAAACAAAAAATGAGTTAGTTATGAGTACACAAGCGTTACTTTTGAGCCAACAGGTTATAATTTAACCTGTATTGAAGTAAGAATAGGGATGTTTGGGATTCGCAGTTCTGTGTTCGACTTCATTTATTCTCCATACATCATCCGTAATATTTTTTTCATGCTCAGAATTGACTGCATTTATCTCCCTCTCAGTCGCAGACTCCGTAAACAGCGGAGATATAAAAAACTGAGCAAATCTGCGAATCAGATGTAATGGTAGTAGGTAGAACCCAGTTAAACTTTCAAAAAAAGCATAAAACAAGCCCTAACCTGTCTAAAGCTCCGTCTAATGAAAGTGGAGATACGTCAAAATAGTAATTTGTATGATCTCTCTCCGTGTAAGCATTTGCCGAGCCTCCGTGGTCAGCCAAGAATTTGTTGTAGTCATTTTCTGCGGGGTATTTAGCCGTACCCATACAAAGCATATGTTCGCAGAAATGGGCGAGACCCTGCAACTCCTTCGGGTCATTCATGCTCCCTTATCCAACCATTTATTCCAATGTTTTAAAGCACCAACATGTCTGTCTACTCAGGGTTAACATTATTATCAGAAATCCCTTACCGGCAGCTACGGATAAGGATGCCGCAGCTTCATCTGTCAATGGATCGCTTATCAAAAGAACTTTGAGACCGTTGGCTAAAGTCAAGCCCCGGTAGTCCTTCTTGTCTAAGGGAGACTTGGTGATGCATCCTGCTACCTCACTTCTTCGTGGCATATTCCTGCTTTACTGCAGGTTCCTGCTACTGTGCAAACTATAAATAGAAAGTATACTCACTCTTTCAGCTAACTCCAATCCAATACTAACCCGATTTTATTACATAAAAAAACCCAACCTAAATCTAGTCATTGGACCTTTTAGGTGTTTCTGTAGGTTTCTTTTACAAATCCTACTTTTACTCAGCCTCAGATCCATGGATACATAAGGGATGCATTTGTGAACCGACCTGTATGCATAGGTCAACTTTTTTAGAGATATGGCTGAAAAAAGGGAACCAATTAAATTAACAACTTTTCAGCAAAAACCGTACATTTATTTATTCAAATAAGCATTTGACCGTCTCGTCAACGACCAAACCATCACTAAAGCCATACTTTAAACTTAACTATGAATAAAGTAAAGCAATTGCTACTTCTCCGGCATTTTGTTTCGAACCGTTTTTACTTCTACTCTTTGCTTTTACATACTTCAGAGTAATTACCGTATTGTTTCGAATAGTGTCCCCTCTCGAATCCCCTTTAATTACTATTAATTACCCTATAAGCCCCCTTTAATTGTATGTTAAATTTGACCCCCAAACAACTGAAAAATTAATTATTATCCCGGGCCTCTGTGTGTTTGTTTCATAATCAACATAAATTAAATCCTGATTGTTTTGAATTATTATACAACAGGATTTAAGATTGTATTGATGAAATCCATTACTTTTTTCCTCAGCCCGAGGTTATTTGGACCCCAATTTAATGCTACGTTACTAATTTAACCAAAGGTTGGATTAACTAGTGGAGCAAGGGAAGTTAAAGCTTTGACTCAATGTCTAGGGAGGGAGGATTGTATACAAACTTTATTGTTTTTACACAGAATTGGATTACACAAAAAGTTGAGGCTAATGTTTGACAGGAGTTCCCAAGGTTCAATAATCTATCCATTCTAGATCAATCTAGTTTTTATCAAAAGCTCAATCAAACCATTTACTCCTTTTATATGATTACAGAAAAATAGATGACTGGGTTGATTTCTGATAGTGCGTTGATTATTGGACTATACAAAATTATTTATTCAGTCGAATCACGATTCACGACCGGCATTATTACGACGGATTTACGCACAATACTCTTCCTTTTAAAATAATATTTTAAACAAGCTTTATGTGAAAGTTATCGGAAATGTTTTTTAAATAGTAAAGAAATTAACTAGAAATATTTTTATAAAGCAAAATTTCACTCTTTTATGGGTCAGTTTTTCTAAAATATGGGGTTTTTATCTCAGAAATTATTTTTAGAATTCTTTCTTAATCAGATAATGCTTAGCTTTTTAACTTCCTTATGAATTATTACTACTACTACTACTACTACTACTACTACTACCGCGACTACTACTACTACTACTACTACCACTACTACTACTACTATTACTACTACTACTACTACCACTACTACCACTACTACTACTACTACTACTATCGCTACTACTATTATTTATTACTTACTATTACTACTAAATGTACTGCTACTACAACAGTTATTAAAAGCAAGCAATTGTTGTGGAGTGATTTATGTGGTACGGGTGCTCTCCTTGTACGAGCAAAGTGTAGTAGTAAACAATAAATGTAATTGGTAATTGTAGTAATGTGCTATGTTACTGAGAGTGTGCCAGAGATTGAGATTAGTGAGTTGTAGTAATGGGAAAGGTGTCTTAGTGACAGTTAGCACGTACTCTGTCAATCTACTCTGACCTAGTCCATTAATTTAGCCCTATGTCAGAATAATTTAATACCACCTAATTACTTTGATTGCGTAAGGAAACATGCTCCAAAATGTAAAGAATCAAACGATAAATCCAACCAAAGAGAGAATGACATTTAATAAAATGAATAAATGGTCATCTGATCAACTTCTTTAACTCGGACGCAGTTGTAAATCTTGATAGTTGCTTAATCTAAATTAGAATTGGATTTGGCTAAATGTCTCGACATTAATATGTTGTTTTTCATATCGTATAATTATAATCATGTTATTTCCACACTGCTTAACTCTTAACCTTAACCACAGTTGACAGTTAAATTATTTAATTGAAATAGTAGAGTAGTTGTAGTTTGCGGTTTTGCGAATTTTACTTTTGGCAAGTGTTTATTGGCTTGCCTGGCATATATCCGTAGTAATTATCCATTCATCGTATATCCCTTGGTATTTTAGCAAGATGACAGCTTCATTTATAGTCAAAACCCAAGAGAAAAATGTACTTTTATTAATATTTAAAAATTTGTATTGACTTATTAAGTTAAATTGAGGATACTTATCTCCAAATAATACGTTTTTAGCAACATCCTTTAAATTCTTTCAAAAATAGATGCGCCTCTGCCTACTGCCGTGCGGTGCGTTAGAAAACAAAATTAATTAACCTACCCTAAATCCTAGCCCATATACTTATATGCTTATATCCGTAAAAAAGGTCTTTTGAAGCAATTTTAACATGGAAGAGATACCCCCTTTAACATGTAAAGGATAGGCGTGCGGCATAATTAACGAGGGCGGCATATGGGCGAGGATTTAGGGTACTTTAATTGTAATTTTTCACAGTAAGATTTCCATAAAACAAAGGTTGGAATAATGGAAATATTGCTTCAAATTCATTGAAACTATTCGTTATATTTTTTACTAGAAAATCCGGCTAGCAGCAACTGCAAGTAAATCATTAGGTCTGATAGGAAAGGTTAAGCAATCAGTTAATTTGGGATAATAATATTGAGAGAGAGAGAGAGACCTTGTCTTTGATCAAGCAAATCCAATGTTAAATCTCCTTGGACTTGGTGTCAGTAACTGAGTTACCACTGAGCTAACTTACTCCTTATAATAAATAGGAAAAATCACACCAGAAGCTTAAGCAATTCAAGTCAAGCTTAACGAATTTATTGAACTTCAACTTAGCTATTCTATTATCCCTGCAATTTATAAAAGTGGGCGATATGGAACTGTTTCCTGAAAAAAAACCCATTCTTTAACTAAACATTACTCAAGTTCAGTTGAATAACAAAAGTCAGCGATAAATTGGCTGAATTATTCTATTAAAAATGTTAATAAAAGTATAAAATTAGCCAGCCCACGGAACTAACAATGGGTTCCTGCTCTACGCGTGGATTTATTTGTAAATAGCAAAAAATAGGAATATAATTAAAGAGGAAAAAAGTGACAGACAACAAGAATGACACCAAAAAGTTCCTTCTTGTTCTTTTATGCAAATTAATTGTTGAATTATAATGGAAATGTTATGAAGTAATCCAACTGTTTTACTTTTAATAAAAGTGCAAAGTACGTGATCGCACCAGTTTAGTTTTAGGGAGACAAAAAAATATATAAGCGGTCTAATGTCAATCTCACACTTTTAAGCACAGATCTTTCTAAAAGCTTCACACTTATCTGACAGATGATAAGGACATTAGGTAGGATAATGCGCGGCTGGTTGTAGTAAATATACTATTATCTTGCGCCCAATGCGCTGTAAGGTTTACTAAATATTTAAGTAATGTACCAGATATTCAGGCATTGTTTTGTTTCTAGATCTGCGACCGATAGTCGAGGATTTATGTTTATAATGAGTTGATAAAGCCAAGGAACAATTAAACGGTATTGAATACAATTGCGAGGAAAACATTGACCTTTTATTAGCAATTTTGTGTCTTTATTGGCGTAAAGTGACACAACACAAGTCATTATAATATCTACAACAACTAACAGGTTGTTGTGTCCAAAAACAAAAGTTTGGAAAACAATTAGTAACATCCTTTTAATTAGCATATTGACCGCAAATGACTCAAAACAAGAGTTCCGCTATCATACCAAGTAGTAGTAGTAGTAGTAGTAACAAAATAAATAATCAAGCTTGTAAAATTGTGTGCAATAAATCCCCAATTGCTACTACTACTATTACTACTACTTCTACTACTACTAACTACTACAACTATTCTTGGTGGTTGTGGTAGTAATAGAATAGTAATTAATCCCCGTAAGGATGGATTAGCTCACAGAGGTAGTCGGCCGATCCTTTGTAGTCCAGATAAATGAGAGTGAAATAAATAATGAAGTTTCCTAATTGACCATAAAGAACATGACATTAACTTTAGACAGCCATAACAACTCTCGATTCCTTGAGATAATTCATCGATTACTCCATAAACTAAAACCTTTTAAAGGCTCAGGCTTTACCTGATTCCGTATTTTCTGATGATAGAGATCAAAACCTTGATCCGGCTTTGATCTACTTAAAACTGTAATGTTAAGTCATTCATAAAGTTAATTTGAAGCGTGATAAATAGCTACATAATAAAAAGGATATGGAGGGAGATAAATGTGAATAAAGTCCAGTCTAATTGAAGGATAATAAACGGTTGATTGATTACGGGTCAAGGGCTCTTGACCGTGCTTCCTTTAGGCACTAAACATCCAAAGTCACCATTACTCAATAAATGATCCATGGATAACAACATTGGAAACATTTTATGCCCATTTTTTGACAAACTGGTAAAAGGAAAATGGAGAGATGCTGTGCTGTATGGAGTCATCAGTTATTATTAATATATTTTGCTGGAGGTAAATACGTTTGGTTAACATGCATGCAGATAATCAGTAAATAATGTTACCAAAATCCCCTTGTTTTCACCGTTTTAGCTTTAAATGGCTCAGATTTTATGGAAACTAACCGTAAATTACATGTTTTAAAACTCTAAAGATGTAGAGGGTGAGTTGCAGTATTATTTAGTACTTGAACTTAAAATTATACTCTGTTTTATCTCATTTTATTTTTTATGTGAATTTATAACTAAAGGAAACATCAGTTTTATGAAAAAAAAGTATAAATATTCACAGCTTAAGCCCGATTATTATTTATAGACAGCAAATATATTTGGTTGAGTAGTAGATAGATAGTTGGGTAGGAATGATAAAGCATGAAGTGGAGGATACTTGAGAATTAGAGATTCGAAACTTTTTGTTGTTTTGCAAACCCTTTGCTATCTTTGGGCCATGTCATCATGTCACTCGGTGTTTTTAAATCAGAAAACCTTATAAAATGGTGCTTAGGATGCCATGCAAATTGCCATGCATGATCTACCTAAGTTTATTTTATGCCAAATCAAAGTTAAGCAACCTAACCTGTCAATCCACTCAAAGGCCGATATTTTTTATGCCATGGATTGATATTGTGATTAGCAGGCGGATATTATCAGAATGGGAATAAAGTAGAAGGGCTAGTAGGATTAAATAGGAGTAAAGACATTAAATAATGATTGGGAATGTCTATTGAACCACTAAATAACTCAAGATCAGCTACAACAACTTTTACTAGGTAACTTTAGTGAAAATATAATAAAATACCGAGTACTTTTATTCTACATTTTTCCCTATCAATTTAGCAACTTCAGCTAAAACTTCTACCTATTTGTAATAATAGTGGTTAGTAGTTGTAGTTGTAGTTAGGTAGGGAATAGTTACACATTAATTGAACTTTTAATGTCGTTATTTGGTGACTAAATTAGCTGGATGATAAGGGACAACCAGGGGACTGATACAGATTCATTTTCTACACAATTATCTCATGTCAATGACTCAATATCCGTAATCCTTAACTGGCCAACTTGCCCTATGAATTAACTAACTGCAGCCCTTACTCCTACAACAACTACTAGCACTTTTGTTGGCAATAATATTTTGTAGGTATTCCCCCATCCATTACTCATAGGGTCTCCTATCATTTACACATCTACGAATAATAAGAAACGAGCCGTAGGTAGTATGAAAAAACAAGGGTTAAAAAAGCGTGTTCAAGATCAGGAATGGTGAGATGTATAAAAGGGTTGTGGATTGAGACTGAAAGTATCACATCTCATTTGGAATCTTGTAACGATCTAACTAACTAAACCAATCAATCTCCCGATTAAAACTTTATAAATTTCTGAATAAAAAGAGGAAAGGGATTTATTATAAAATGTATTCCAAGACTTTAGTAGTTGTGGTGGCTGTGGTGGCCCTCTTTGCCGTGGCTTTTGCTGCAGAGGAAACCGAGAAAAAGACCGAGAACTTGGAAACTGCTGAGGGCAGATATTACGGGGGATATGGTGGTGGACTTGGTAGGGATTATATGGGTATTTTTATTAGATTTTTAGGGACAAATGACTAATCATTATTGGTTTTTTAGGTTATGGAGGTTATGGAGGTGGTTATGGAGGTGGTTATGGAGGTCAGTTTTGTAATAATTGAATATTGAAATTGTCATAAGAAGGAGCATATGAAAGTTGAAGGTATTTACAGAGGTTTCTTTATAATCTTTCAGGATATGGAGGTAAAGAGCAGATCTGTCTCACGGAGAATATATGGATGGGGTAAAAAAGGGTTAGGATTTTAATACAAATTGTTTGTTTTCAGGATACGGCCGAGGTTATGGAGGTTATGGAGGTTATGGCGGAGGGTATGGTCGAGGATATGGCGGATATGGTGAGTTTTTACAGTTATATGCATTATATAAGTTGGAAAAGGTGTTGAATAGGATGGACCAAAGGGTCGGGGAAATAAGGGGGTTAAAATCCGATTGATCACTATTCTGTGGATAATAATAGGAGGGTACGGTGGATATCCTGGATATGGATATGGTGGATTCGGTAAGTTCAGTCACATAGAAAAGAAGCTGCTTAATTTTGCTATTCATTATCGAAACTAAATTCAGTTAAAAAAGTAGCACAATCTCTTTGATCTCTTACTTCTACTACTGCTACTGCTAATACTACTACTACTACTACTACTACTACTACTACTACTACTACTACTACTACTACTACTACTACTACT
>JAQFZX010002277.1:0-20325 GCA_034682405.1 Hydroisotoma schaefferi | reverse complement strand
TCATCCCATTCACCCCACAAGCAGCGCACGCTTTCTACAGGAAACGCTTCGACGGGTAGTCGTCCCAGTTTCCTTCACTCAGTGTCAGTCTGTCAGTCTCAAGATAAGCGTTTATCCAAACCAAACCAAAATTTCAAGAAATCAGCATGTGTATTTTACCAAGTATTCAGCTATATAAGAGCTGTCAAACATTGTCCTAAAAAGCAGTATAATCATCCAAAACTCCGAACTAATGCCCAATAGACTTTATAGTTTCTTTCTAAGTAAAAAAACGTTTCCATACTTTAATGGCTGCTTTGCTCTTAGAGTATAGAATAGTACATATTTGCTTGGATAAATAATCGATGAATTTGATTAATGGGAAGTGATCCAATCTAAAGATCTCTCCTGAGAAGATACGTTATGTTTTTAGATCCCCTCTGACTTTCCTCAGGGAACGAACAAATCTGGGATTTTTACTCCTTTCATTATCAATTTCATGCTCAACTTCGGTAGGAAAGAAAGCATATCGAATTAGTGAATTGTACGTATAATCCATTTTGCCCTTGTTTGTGGAAACTTTTACCCATGAGTTGGTGAGAATTGATAACCTGATGATGGTGATTATATGATAATGATGGACGGATTTAATGGCTCGCATCTCTCACAGTAAATAAGATAGTAGAACTTTAATAAAAGAAATCGGAAAGAACATACACTTTCACTTATTCAGAAACTGTAAATCTCCAAACTCTAGCACAAATTGCAAGCTAAATATAAACATTTTATGAAAGTTTTGCAAGTCAATCTTCATCCTGAAGTATTCATTAGATAGGCCATACCATTTCAAATTAAGTCCAGCTTTTGCTTAAAGCGTACGATAAAAACTTAACGTAGGTAAGTTAAAAGCAATTTACGAATTTACCAAATTTTTGAGTAATGTCAGTTTAGTTATCGGTTCTGCAGTTAAATTGCGACATTAATTAAACAAGTTTGAAAGAATTAATTAATTTTGTGGAAGCAAAACTCTGTTTTCTGATTACTTTCTCCTTGATTAAATTTTTATCCATAACCGTTCAGCTTATTTAAGGATTATGTATTCTTCTAGTTTGAAATTAAATATACAGAGAATTTAAAGTAGCATAAGCCAAGTAGCAACTTGTTTTTTATGGGATTTTAAAAATCAGCATGCATCCTACAGAATTTATCTGAATTTCAGCGAATCAAAAGGGATTAAACTGTCGAAAAAAAACAGAGAAGTTTGACATTGACGTTTCCAGGCTATATATAGATTCATTTGCAAATAAAATGGAAAGATTTATACTGGTGAGCCTCAATCCAGGGTGGTTGGCTTGATAGGTTTGGTTATCATTATAGATGTTCGCTTTCCACGCGTTTCTCAGTTTACAAAAACAAATTTTGGTAATGCAACAACACACCCAAAAAGTTGGTTACCTTTAGGCAAACCCAATGTTTGTTTTGATACGAGAGATTCTAATCTCAAATCTTTTTAAGCCTCATGGAAAGATGAGAGAAAATAAATCTCTTCATGTCTACGGCTGAAATTGCAAATTTCTACTTCCCATCATGTTCACAAGCCAAAGTTAGCAGAGAAAGTTAAAAGGTTTCACTCTCACTTGCTCACATACCTAATTTTATGTCGGTGGATATAATAAATAAATAAAGCTAACCCACCTCCTGGCCCAACCTACACCTACTTTTATCATAGCACCACCGTTCCTCACATTTATTTGCATATTGGACAAGCTTGTCTAGATGAAAGAAGCATATCACCAGCTAGACACGGGAAGCCACATGAGTTGTATTGTATTGCTTGTACTGAACTAGAGACCTTCTGCATTATTGATTTACTTTTTAAAATTAAAATTCTCTAGAAGAATTAGACGGATTAGCGGATCAAAACCTGGGATTATTTATTTTACTTTCTCTTCCCAACCATACCATACTCAGCCTGCTTTACTGAGAATAGAACACATTCATGTGCATAAAAATAATTCAGCGGAACTTAGC
The DNA here is from genome assembly GCA_034682405.1 of Hydroisotoma schaefferi. Taxonomy (NCBI): domain Eukaryota; kingdom Metazoa; phylum Arthropoda; class Collembola; order Entomobryomorpha; family Isotomidae; genus Hydroisotoma; species Hydroisotoma schaefferi. The sequence goes on along the minus strand of JAQFZX010002277.1, from coordinate 18,315 downwards.
TATTTTGATGGGAAGTGAAAGCTAAATAAATTAAAATTAACTCGTAAATCGATTTCGAAAAGGTTATGAATCCACTGTATATAAAATTCTTGAAATATTTTACGAACCTACCGAAATACAACTCAATCGAGGACAAAACATAAAAGTCAAACGCAGGTTTTGCAATTAAAAAGACTTGGATTTCTTCAACTTGGGTTAGGTTTCTAAAGAATTAGCCAAAACCGTATAACAAAACGTTTATATGTATTGCTCTGCCTAACGATCAAAGGAGTACTAGATGGCAATTTATTAAAATCCGAAGATTACTGACAGATCCGCTCAAGTTCTACTTCCAGTCAGGCAACCCCTTCAACCTGAACAAACCCATGCAGAACTGAAAGCCAGCATAATGCAAAGCATATACTTTCTTCATCACACTGTCTTCCGTTTTTTAAAGCTCCAACGTAAGTATAGTATTATACTTCAGCTAGGTTGAAAAAGGTGGAATTTTGTCTAATCATCAAAATTTATCTAGCAAATATAAATGCTTCCTACTACTTTTAACAAACTGAAAGTACTACTACTACTTTAGACTACACAAAAATTTAGCTCAAGAGTACTCACAGAGCTTACAAACACCAGCATAACCCGAGTCACCAGCCCTGTTGGCCCAAAATACTTCAACTCAACTCTTTTCAAGTTTGCTAACTAAACTTCCACCTCCGCATACAAAATCATCTCTAAATGAAGAAAGTGCTTTAGTTTACGTTTTTCGAATTCCCATAGGATTTGCACTTTGAAGCAAGAAGTTCTTTGGCGTCCCCTCTCTTCACTTTCCATCCAATCCAAATCCAAATCCAAGGATCCTTCCCCAGCCTGGCCCATAAGAAAGCGAAATAAAATCCAGCAAAATCCTTCTATCTATCGTTCAAAATACATCCATATTTTTTCCTCATTTCACTTTCAGTCCACACTTTCTTCACATTCCTTGTTGTATTGAAAAATACAAGCCAAGTTGTGCCCAGTATACGCAGCTGAATAAGCTTTGGTATTCTTCTTCTTTTTCTAAAGATTATATAGGAATGGTTTATAAACCGTTTTAACTTTTTTTTTATCTCTTGGACGAACCAAGGAAAAACATGAAAGACGATTAAACCAACACCCCAAGATCTTTGGAAACTGTATCCTAATAAAATTGCTTTAACCTACACGCTACCTTTCTATTTTTGGAGGAATAGTGAGTCCCTCGATGGAAAGTAGGTACAAATTGAAAGACTACGACAAGTGAAAGTCGGCAGGGGAATCTTATAGCTCTTAGATCAAATTTACTTAAGAAACCCGTATGTATTTCATTTACCGGCTTCCTTTGGTCAAAGTCTATGTAGAAGGCAAAACTTTGTGGATTTGACCGTCCCATGTGTTATCAATGAAAGAAAAAAGTTATTCCGATAGATTATACTATAGGTAATTGACTTTTTACAAAATAAAGTATAACTAAATTGAGAAAAATGCCTCGAGAACGTTTAAGTCCAGTGAATGAAAATGAAAGAGGTGAGAGAGTTAATAAGATTGTGTTTTGCAGCAGTAATGTAAATTTTTAATGTTATCCCTATAAACTTCAGTTGAAGTATCAAATCAGACTGGTAAAGTAGATAAGGATTGTTTTTAGCATTTATCATTAGAATTACGATTAGTTCAAGTATACGTTGTTTTTCGGATGGTATTTTGCTATGTTTGCTAATTTCCAGCGCTGTAATCCGGATACGTGTGTCTACTCTATATACAGAATATTTGCAAGTTTCAGAAGTAAGGTTTATTCTCTAGCAAACTACTTAATTAACTTTGGGTTTGCCTTTGGTTTCACTTCACTCACGATACATATTTGTTCCTGACATAATCCAAAATTCTGGATGCTCGGTGGTTCAGGGGAAGCTACTATATGTCTGGTTTAATATTGATTATGATATCTAATTTATACAAATACAGACTCCAATCTCAATGTCTATTTGACAGCGAGCTAACAACACAATTACCTATGTGTTTGATTAAATTCTGCTTGCCTAGAGTATTCCGGGAGATAGATCCGGAATGTTTAAATTAACTTTCAACTCAATACAGGCAGAAAAAAATAAAGCCTCGCTTTTAGTATTTCTACAGATTTAGGTAGATTTATAATTCTGCCTTCGCAAATAAGACGCTTCTGGGCTGAGTCGCAATTTTAAGAAGGATGAGATTGAATATTAGGGAATGTATCGGTTTTCCTAATGAAAGTAAATTACTTTCCTTCATCTTCCGTCCTTGAGCTAATCAACGGGAGGGATTTCTGAGAATCTACTATTGCTTCACTTTCTTATGTAGCTTTGCGAGTTGTACCTTTTTGACTACTGATAGGTTTATTAGGCTCGTACCTTGTTAGGTTGTAAGTCTATTAACAGGGACCGGGTCTGGAAACCTGTTGAAGTGCAACTTTGTCAGTTGTGGTATTTCAATTACATATTTTCATCTATCAGCAATTTGTATGCAGCAAAATATTTTCCAGCAAATCCTTCCCTACTTTAGTGACTATTGTTTAGTTGAAAACTGTAAATTGAAGCTTTAGCTCCCTAAAAACCTACTATGTATAGAAGCAAGTCCCAAAGTTGCAAGTAAAAGTCATCGTGAAACTTTTACTGCTTTGTTGTTACTACTTGGAATTTATAACCAAGGCCACTTATATAGTCATTGAATCCATCATACGGTGGTGCATGCTCCTGCTTATTTAACATTCAAATGAGAAACTGGAATGGTGTGTGTGATTAGATGTTGGAACTTTCACTAGCTATCAAACCTAGTTTGCTTAAATCTCTTCTGGCAACCAACGAGTCGGCAAATATATCTTCTGCTTCAACAGCAAACTCATCAAATCAGTTAAGGTTTCTGGTTGAGTGTGAATTAGTTAGCCCATCTCATGCATAGTATTTAAATTAGATAAATCCCAGAAAGCTTAGGTGTAGCCTACTTTGCTTTCCGTTTTTTACATAGCCCAATTTTGAATTTATCTTCATAATAACACTGTAAAACAGAACTTGTTTACCTGATTAGATTCCGTGCATCAAGAATTAATACCACAGATCAATTATAGTAATTTATCGAAGCATGCTTTCATGCACTTGGGTTCACATAAAAAATGAATGCACCTATCAATACAGTATAATTAACAATCCAATATGAACTACATTTTTGCTAGAATCAATTTTTAACTAAAATTACATTTATAAAATACCCTAAACACTCGTTCATATGCCACCCTCGTTAATTATGCCGTACGTCTATCCTTTACATGTTAACAGGGGTATCTCTCCCATGTTAAATATGCTTCAAAACATCATTTTTTATACATAAACCGCGGCTTATGGTCAGGGAATCACGGTAACTTGAATTTATCGGTATAACATAACAAAGTTAGCTAAGAATTAATGTAACATTCCCTCATGAATGATTTGCTTCCAAATCTCAAGACCATACAACTTTCCCCAGAACAAGTGTAACTAAACAAGAGGAATTAAGGGAAAAACCGTTAAAAATTTAAGACTGCTACGAGTACTTGGTCATAAATTTTAATGACTTACAACTAAATTTGTTTTAAACCTCTCTCAATCTTATATTGCATTGCAGTGCAAAGCAATTAAATCCTACGGCCTTTTCCCCACAAGTTTGCTACAATTTTAAAAGGATTGGAATGAAAAAGCATCCAATTTTATTTTATATACACCGTTTGGTCAGCTAGCCAATTTGTAGCACCAAAAGACAATTTCATGCTGTGTACCTTGATATAAAATTCTACTAGCAAAACCATAGCCCAGAAGTGTACAACGTCGTTGTAAATAAGTTCGCAAACCAGGAAGTAAGTCGATAAGTAATGAGAGTGCTTTCACTAATACCCACTTCTTCACAGTAATTACAGCCCTTGCCTTGCTTTTCCAGCAGTTTACTTTCTCCCGTACTATCCCAACAATACAGCAACCTATTGTAAATAAATTCAGGCTCGTAGAATAAACGCACTACCGTAGGGCCATTTTATTTATCATTAATATTATACAGAGAGAGATAGAGTTCCACCACCAGGAAGGCTCTTTGGTCTTCTGGTTTGGTTTCTTACTTGTCTCATACATTATGCTGTTACAACTTTCTTTGGTGGTGAAACTAGCTCAACTTTAATACTGAAGCAATAATGTTCCATACTTACTCACTGCATTAGCACAGTACTTAAAGATCACATAAGTAGCAGCGTTAAGTTGGTAGTAAAAGTACCTCGGTAGTAAACAAAGGTAGTAATAGTAATAGTATTAGTAAAACTAAAATCAACCTACTTTTAACGTTATCACGTTCCTTCTACTCTGAGAAACTTGTTCGTTTGACTCTATTATTGTATCTTTGAGACAAAAAGTAAAATCGGAGATGGGATAGTTAAAACTATGGACTATTTCTTGTGAGTTTTGTCAAAATATTCTCATACTGTATACATTTTATGCTTTGCAATTTATTTGTCTTGTAATTTTCATAACCATAGTAAACGTTGCCACTCCACTGATTCCGTAGACATACATAGCAAAGCATGTTGCAGTAGCTGCAGTATGTACATGCATTCACCATTGTCGTGTTTGGACAGATATAATTATATTTTGAAATTAATGGCCTCTTTATTTTTGTTACGGGTGGACGGGGTTAATGCTAAGAAAGCTGGGTATTTATTTTATCCACCTTCTTACTGGTTTATCCCTGCAAAATAAACTTACTGAATGTATACGATGGAATAGTTGAGTATTTTTCCCAGGACGGCTTTAATTTTCGGTATGTTCTTCTTCTGTAACCGAATGTAACGGCTTCTTTATGATTACATTGAACTGGATGCAGAATTTTTGTAAAAGCCTTCTCATTTAATTAATAATGCATATACCTTGACTTCGAGCTCGAGCTGGTCCATGTCATGCCACACTCACGGACAAGTCTTCTTGGATAATTTCATAGAAAACAGACAGTCCGTTTAGGCAAGGTATTAAGTAGGAGAATACAAAAAAATTGACGTTCGAATAAAATGACGCACCAAATCATAAAAGCGTTACGTGGGTTTCTGTTCTTTTATGTTATATTAGTTATACATCAGCTACATAGACTGACAGTAAAGTAATAGGACCACTTGGACTACTTTACGTATATTTAGGAGGTTTTGGTAGAAAGAATCCCATCAAGAACTGACTAACTGGGTACAAGAGTTAATCCAATATTAGTTACAACTCCAAACTACAACTCTCGGTCTATACACTTCTTAGAAATGTATTGTGTATTGCAACCCCTTTCCCCTTTCTGCTCTACCGGCTATTACGGCGTTGAGTTAGCTTGTTATGTTTTACCAATTTAATTTAACACACACTAGTGAAACCTACCAGATAGAACTAATTTTGCCCAGAACTTTCCCCAGTTACAGGGACAGCTTTTAAAGCTGAAAATAATGTAAAAGGCCCCAAAATTTCCCTAAAGATAAATCGTTTATAAAAGAAAGAGCTCACTCTCATGCATAGGAAACCATTCGTTCCTTCCAATTAAAAATAAGTTACTTAAATTAGAAACGTTGTCCAAGTTAATATTTTATTGTTATCTTAACCATAAAATCTGATTATGACACGGCAAGTGTTAGCAGTGTTAGAATATATAAAAATATACACCCCAACTATAACACCAGTCTCAACTGCTTTCCCTCTGTATAAAACGTGTTCTTATCCCGAGGATATTTCATTTCCCCTCGGATTACCATTTCGAGACTTAATGCAGCCTCAGTTTTTAAATTATTGACTCCACTTTTTAAATCTGTTCTGTGTTCTCTCTTCCCGAACCTTAGCCTTCAGCCTTTCTGCTGCTTTCAAGCTCAAGATAACTATCAGCCTTAGCCTTTCTCTACTTTTCTTGCTAGTCCCGTTCCTTATTTATATTATTATATTTCGTCTCGGCTAACCCAAGCAGGATATTATCAAGTCTCTGAAGAGTGCCATTCCAGAAGAATTATTAGGTTGAGATCCTGTGCAAGAGTGAATTTCAAGTGGGTCAGTTAAGTGTGCATGATTGCTCTGAGAAACCATCAAGAAGGATCTGGTGAGAAAGGCTGCTTTCTCCATAGTATTATTAAGTCTGTTCTTCCAACTTCCATTAGCAAATTCTACCACTACAACCGATCAGAATAATTCACACAAGGATCTCGCTGGCTTCGTACAGTGATACACTATACACTTTAATACTCAACTAGTACTAAAACCTCCGTGCCAGCAAGTACAGCCTACTCCAATATAGGCCAGACTAATCTAATTGTTTGAAAGAAGGATTTTTTTTTAATTGTGAAATTAATGGCTGAGGTGAGCAATCAAGCATGATTCTTTTAAATCTCTGTGAGAACCAGGAATAGAATTATAAAGTGGAGGATTTACCTTATAAACCCCTTTAATTCTGTAATAAAACCCTACTTTTAGCTACTTTCTCTAGCCTTGTATGTATAATACTATTCTGAGGATCTTTTTTACTGAATGGAAGTGGTAAAAAACCTTAAATCCCTTTATAAAAAAATCTTATCCAGTCTCTGTCGGCCAGTAATTGTCACCCGGACAAGGATGAGGATGATGAAGAAGATCCCGAGGAGGAAGTGCCATCGTCAACTGAGAATAAACGAGTCGACCTGGATGATTTCTTCCCATACGTAGGTGAGTATGGGAAGTACCAGAAGTTATTGACATGGTTGATCGTCCTTCCTGCCTGCATCCCATGCGGTCTTCAAGGGTTTAATCAATTATTCATGGCGAATGATGCAGCCCATTGGTGTAGCCTCCCTCCCTTTCTTCGTCTAAGTACCAATTTCACAGAAGACCAATTAAAAGCATTAGCTCTCCCTAGAGACTCGCAGGTAAGTATAAGCTCTGCTTGAGGCACTCGGTATAAATCTATTGTACGATACTCAGGGGATGAGTAGATAGGGAACTGGACCGCATTATCAGTTACAAGCGTCTCTTAATAATGAATGGTAATCTCGGTAAGATCCGTTAAAACCGGTTAGAAGCTGCGGTGTTAACATAGACTCGAAAGGATAACATACAGAAGGGACTACTACATAGTTGTATATAAACTAACCAAAATCCTTAGCTTGCAGCTAAACTTTCCCTTAAGACCAGGTTGCTTTAATTTCCGTTACGGAAAAAGATTTAAATATTATTCTTCTTCTTTACGAAAGCCATCATTAGTTGTAGTTAAATGTGGCTATTTGCTCCGTTTACGGGTAGCTGGTTCGGAGCCGTTGAACCGTGAAAAGAAATGTAGGTAGATAACCCAGACCCTCAGACTAAAAGTATCAACTTAGTGTAATTGACTAGCTCAGTTCAAGGGAAGCCGTTCCACTTTACTATGGAAAAACATGTCCAAACTCAACTTTAACTTCCATTACATAAATTGGGCTGACCCACTCTAACCTACAACCTAGGGAAAAATACCAAGAGATGACATTCTAGACATGTTTGTGTACGAGAGAAGTAGATCTCTGGCGTTGGGCGGGTAGGAGAGTTGATTTCCATACTAAACATTTTACGGCAAAACTTTCTTCTCTCAAAGTAACTCCCACTTTCACGTGAAATATAAGTTTCAATTTTCAGTTGATCCTAGTAAAGTCTACAGAAGATGAAATCATACTTATCCATACGCATATGCAAAAACAAGGAAACGTAAACTATATTTTCCAATTAAAACTACACAGGAAGAACATTAGAAAAATTAAAAAAATGAGGGCTTGTGTAAAGTACAGTCTGATTAAGGATACATGATTATTATTCTTCTTTGGTGAATTAATGAAGTCACCAGAATAATTTTTGATTTACTCGAAACTTATTTTAAATACTGGAAGAGGTGAAGCTTTGTCCAAATGAAAGCAAGTGTAGTGACCGGCAGACGCATGAATATCACCCAGTTAATTCATAACGGAGCTTTCTTTTCAAACTTTTTATAAGTTTTGCATACAAAGTAACATGACTTTACCACAGAATATCACTAGCAGCTGCCAAATAAAAGACGTGGACTGGGCAAGCCTACCATTTTTTCGAATTCGCGACCCCAACAGAACACAAATCAGAAGCAGTAAAAGTCCACAAGATGAGAATGTTATATTTTGGGATGATTCCACATCGGACGAACAAGATGAGCAGCAACAGCAGAATTATTGGGAACAACAAAATGGAACAACAGTGTCAGTCAAAAACTCATGGACATTCGGTACTGGTTCTGACGGTTCTAGTACAACTAAAAGTACTACTTCCGAAGAGAGGCTAGCCAGAGACAGGGATTATGAAGATTTGATGGACGAATTTGAAGGAACAGAGCCGTCATTAATCCCATGTCCTAATGGATGGGATTATTCAGACTCTGAAAGTACTAGCTCAACCACAAAACTACACACTTCCATTGTCATTGATGTACGATTCATCTGTTCTTAAAATTTCCGTTAAATAATAAATTATCCTCTCTCCATCGCCACCACCAACCACCTAACTACTACTTTACTTTCCCATCACCTAAATAACTTTTTCATGACCGAGTTAACCCCCTTAATACTACCACTACCCGTTGCATATGATTACTCTTTCAATAGATTCCGTTTTAGTTAAACTAGAATCTAATCTGAACCTCCACGATCACCTACAGCTTTCAAGAGCTTTCTCCTTGAATAATTTATGCTCCAATTACTCCTCTTACTTACTTTACTTCCATTATAAATCATTTCTACAACTTATTCCAGTATTTACATTTATTTCTTCCAAATAGTTCGATTTGGTTTGCGGAAAAGAGATTTATCCCACGATTGCTTTATTCCTCGTCAACTTCGGGGGTCTTTGCGGTGTCTTCTTTTTCGGCATTTTGACTGATCTGTGAGTACTTTCTTTACATTTTTTCATCTTTATTTAAGGAAGTCAGTCAAGTCATTGGTGGGTTAATCCTTCCTTTTCTTATAAAAGTAATATACAGCTAAGGAACTTTTTTTTATATTTTAAGCCTCATTCCTTTCCCTGTATAAAAATCCCATTCTTTTTCAAGTCAGTGGTCGGCAGTTTAATCCCCTTTCGGCACTGACGGATGAAATTACTTATAGATTTAGCTCATACATGCATAGCCAAAATTCTTTGTCAGTTATCTTTGTGTAAACCCTTTCTTTCATAATGCATGTCCGCATGAATTACTATTTTATTTCTGTCTAAAATTCTAGGAAATATATAGAAACGACGAAAGTTTTTATTAGGAGTTTTTTTATACGGAATCCTCGTCTTGGGTTAAGCTGAAACTCTTAAAAATATTTTTCATTCTTATTTTTCCCTTCTACCATTGGAATCGGGTAAGGATAGGATTGGGAGAAAGGCGTCTTTCTTTGTGTGCTTGACATGCGAGATGATTGGAGGGATTGGATGTGCGTTTGCTAGGGATTTTTGGACTTGGACATTATTCAGAGTTATCACTGGAATAACCGTTCCGGCCATTTACCAAATCCCATTTATCATTTGTATGTAAACCATTATTATGAAAATCGAAATCAGTTTTATCATTTAAAATCTAGTCTAGTTATAATACGGCACAATTTAGGTAGTATTACCTTGCACGATTACAGTCTAAATATTATTGTTTATTCACAATACGTTTTGTATTATAATTTCAACAGTTGAAGGCAAGTTAATCTTAAAGTTAAAGGTAATTTGGATAATTTGGGTACTAAAACGTACTAAACATGCACGTAGTTATTTTACTATATATGTGTCCACAAAACATTTACACAGCTTCATTGGAAAAAATCATTGAAGAAAAACAAATTGAAAATACACAAAGGATCAAATTAAACATTTGCTGTCACATACAATTTTCGGAGTGTATTCTATTGTAATTCATTAATTAGAGATTGATAAGCTTCTTCTATAATATAATACAAACATCCTTTCAGCCACGCCAGCCAAAGTTCCCTCGATTGAGACCAAAGTTGGTCCTTTTTCTACCTTAAACCTTTCTCCAACTTTCTATTTAAATGGTTTTGAACGACCATAGAATGCATAATAAACCCTTATACATCTTTCAGTAACTTAGTGAACTTCCTTCTACAGACTATTAGGTAGATCGTCTTTTATTAACTAGTAGCCACAAACTAAGAAAGGAAGCAATGGATTGAATTGGCAATCGAGTAAAAAACTACAAAATTCACTTTACTCGTACCTTTTATTAACCCTTACTTTAGACTTTTAACTAACACAAGTCAATTGCCAGCAACCAGTTTAGTTTAGCTTGATACGTTATTCACATTATGTCCATAGTTCTTTCATCCTTTTCTGGTCTCTGTTCAGGTTTAGAATTGGTTGGCCAAGAATACAGAGCCTTCGTGACAGTGATGACATGTCTGTTTTATGTTGGAGGAATGATGTTGTTGCCGTTGATTGCGTTTTTGGAACCCGACTGGAGGCTACTATCAATCTGGACTACCGCTCCCTTTCTCCTCTACTATATTTACTTCTGGTAAATGTTGACCAATCTTTCCCCATTACATCACCACAAGAACTTACATACATTGCATACAAATAGAATGCTTGTGGGTGGGTGGGACTGGTTGCAAAAGCCAAGGTAATCTTGTGTGCAATTTCCATCCATTGCCACTCTCCCTGTAACAAGCAATATTATGTATATAATGCTAGGAAGACTGCTATAGATGTTTTGAGTTCGACCAGTAATTTATTTTTTCGTTTCTTCAGGCATCCATTTTTTTTGTTGACATGTCTCCAGCTTTGAGAGCTCTGCGCTGCTACTAACCACAAGAAGATGTTTGAACAATAACTTTTGAAGCTTGACACAAGATTTATTGCCCGATCCTTGAGTTTTCCTATTGTTACTGACAGGTTGTAATTATTTCACCCTTTCATCTCCTTGTTTACTTCTTGACGGTTTGATACAAGGTTTTATTAAGGCTTGCGTAGCAAAAGACCGTACAATGACCGATCACTCTGGCTGTCTGGCTGGCTGTCTGTTAGTGCGATAACGTTTGAACAGTTGAACTTTTTAATGTTCGGTTTTCGGGGCGTCGTTATTGGGGTTCTAACTTAGATTGAGTTTGAAAGGTTGATCTTGTGGACCACACCCATCACGGTCAAAGATCACAGGTCATCAAAACTTTAAATATCAACCCCTATTAAGTGGGGTGTCGTTTTAAATCTTATTAGAGTTCAAAACACGTGTTTGTATTGCTATATGACACTCGGACCAAAAGTTATGACCTTCAGAAGGTTACCATGAGACTCTAGTTCCTAATGGTGCCCACAACCTTGACAACTTCAAAAACCTCTTTTTGTCTCCGGTTGCCCCACATTTTTACCCAAGCACCCCAAAAGTTTTCAAAAATGTCTCACAGTGCCCCAAACACCGCATAATGTCTCACAGTGCCCCCAACACTCCTAAATGTATCCACTTGCCCTCAACATCCCAAAATGTCTCAACTTACCCTCAACACCCCAAATATCTCTAATTGCCTCCAATTTCCCAAAATGTCTCCAAGTGCCCCCAACATCCCAAAATGTCTCAACGTGCCCCCAACACCCCAAATATCTCTCATTGCCCCCAATTTTCCAAAATGTCTCCCATTGCCCCCAACTTCCCAAAATGTCCCAACACCAGGGGCACGTAAACAAACGGGTATAAATCCCTTAAAAATTCCTAATAAACGCAAGCCTTAGTTACGCCCGTTTACAACGGTTTATTTTGGTCTGACGAAGATCCCCATCCTATTTATAAACCACAATATCCTCCGAGTGCAGTCATTGACAGTGCCTATGCTTTATTTCTTACTAACATTAAGTTTCATTGTTGCTCATTATTTCGAGCATTAACCTAAGCACAACCACTTTCACTTAAGCAGCTTATTCATCAGTAAAGCTCCTCCTGTGGCCAATTTCTCTTTATTCCCTGTATAGAGTGCTAACTGCAGTCAGGACTCAGAACTATTGTCATCCTCGGTAACACAGCAATTCCTACATGCATTTCTCAAAGACCGAAAGGCTAACTCAAGAACATGGATAAGACGGCCTGACATAATAGTAGGCTAGGAATAAGAACGATGATTTTCTAAAACCTTTGAAAAATCTTCCTTCCTCTGCCTTTCAGGTTTCTGCCTGAATCCCCTCGATGGCTTTTAGCAAAGGACAGGACAAAAGAAGCATTGGCCGTTTTAGACAAACTAGCCCGTGTCAATGGGACTTCCTTACCTCGGCATCTTGTGGAACGTATCACCCTCCAAGTAACGAATAAGCTTGACAAATAATTCCAAATGCAAATAATATTTAACTGTAGAACACTGTACATACAGGCAACTGGGGTCTGGCTTTTATTTTTGTTGACTCAACTCTTTGTATTTTGACTTTCAAACCCGACCTGGTTCTTTTAGCATATTATAGCTCTAAGGGAAAGGGTCCATGAAAGAAGCACAAAGCTTTAGTAGGAATAAATAATTTAATGCAAAAATAGCCCTTAGGGAAGTAAAAGCTGCGTGGTACGACACTTTCTACCACTACAGCCAGTCAGTAGTAAATGGTGTTGGTGTGAGCACAACTCTAATAAATTAGCCTCGGTGTAATTAATGAATACAAATGTAAATGTAGTAAGAAGTGTTACCAAGCCATGTACAGCAGTGTATAGTTATCTATTGAAGTAGAAAGTGTGAACTGACTATGCATGTCTTTCTATGTAACTTATTAGAGTGCAGACCGTGAGAAAGGGAATGTCGAGTGTCGTCGTCGAGGTCTTAAGGATTTATTTCGCACACCCAATCTTCGACTCAAGACAATTTTGCTGACTTTTTGTTGGTAAGTCCCAAGTTCCTGTCTTGTCCTCTCTTCCTACTCCCTCCTCTATTTGTTTAACTTGAACAAAAAGTAAACTTTACTACAATATTTTGTATAAGAGTCACCTAACCGTGCACACATTACAATGAATACCAAACCTTTACCCTTATGCACTAAAATGTACATTGGTAGTAAGTAATAGGATTATCAGTAAAAAATGTATGCTCAAGCAACTGCAGTTTGGAGCATGTAGAAACGCTAATACCAAAGGAAGGTATCTTATTTAGATGTAATGTAGTACCCTCTATGTGATCTGTAACTCGGATCTTGCCTTCATCCAACTATTTAATTTAGGCCTGCCGGCCTATTTTGCTACATTTTGGTAAAACATCAGGCTGTATAATCTTTGATACTTCTTGTATGATTATTATTAGATGAAGTATCATCATCCTGTTCTTGGTTCTTAGAGCTTGGAGACTTTGAGCACGTCTTTCATCCTATCTACCAGTGCTCTAAAACTCCTTTCCTAAGAAAACTAAGGAGAACCCTTATGCCAATACCGTGTCATATCTCTTGTCTTTCATCACCCAATTTCCCCTTATTTTTTTATCACTCTGGTCATAAATCTTGTTCGGTGAAAGCATTTGCTTTGCTTATGTTATATTTATAGAAAAACATAAATTATCCTCTTTTATATTCTCCCAATCTGAATCTAATGGTGAAAGAAAGTGTAAGAAGGCATGTATCATATCAGTTTCAAGAGACTTGAGACTCCCATTGACGGAGGGTTACACGTTCAAAATCAAAATCAACTCCACAATGCAATATTATCAAACCATCTAATATTTTTGCTCTTGAAAAGGATGCATGAACTTAAAATCTGGTAGCCAAACATCCCGTTGCAATCATTACTTATATTAAATACATCGTCAGCCCAGACAGGCTTTCACTTTGTTCAAGTACCAGAAAAGTTATTGCCTCTAAGAACTCTGCAAGTAACCTAAAGGTAACTAACTTTGACGAAACTTTCTCCAAGGTCCAAGGCTTGGATTTCTTCTTTAAATTTTTACTACATGTCTGCATCAGAACTTTAACTCATTTTTGGCCGATTCGTATATAATTTAAATGAGATTATAATACCAACAATTCAACGAGTGGGTGTGGTGTAGTCTACGTAGTTTCAAAGACTATATACTATTCAGGTCGGATTTTGATGTAGTACGTGCATGAGTAGAACGACTAGCATGAACCAGATAGATAATTTGGCAAAGTCAAAACTATAAGAGCAATTTATTGGAATAGGATTGAGAGGGAGGTGAGATTATTTGACTCCCTCATGACAGCTTTGTATACCCACTGAAGATTTATTGAATCTTATCACCATCCTCTTGAATTGTTTCCATCCGCGTAACGAATTCAAATGGGTAAAAGAGATATTCTAAGACCTATACATAAAGCTAAAAGCTACCAGCGACCAGCGTAAACCCCCTTAATACAGTTTTTGCAGTGCCATGTACTAGAGCTATAGTGAGGATAAAAAGAACGAAGCGGATCTTAGGATGCATTTGCCAGATACTTCTATTCCAGTTTAACACAAAGTATAATAATAAGATTTGCAGGATTTCTCCATCCGTCTTCAAAAACGCTTTATAAAAGTCTCAATCTATAATACATTCACATAACTTTACTCCGAGAATACATTACAAAAGACAAAAGGAGATATCTCAATAATATGGAGATTCTAAGTCAGACGTCAGACAGGCTGTGCGTGGTGGGGCCGTTATTATATTCCAATCCAGCCCAATTGGACACTCTATCGGATTTGGTACTAGAAAAGTCAATTCATATAATTTACATTTATTCAGCAGATTCGGCCACATCCGTTTTAGCCCAGTAAATTGGGCTTATATGACCACGCACTGTGTCTGTGTACGGACACGATAACTCGAGAAATAATGACACCACACTCCCGAAATTTTGCATAGTGGGTCCAGGGCCGATTTTGAGATTTAAGTTCGTAAACCAGCCCGATCGGACTACGCAGTGACCCGTGGGGGTCAAAATGACTCACATTGGACTGAAATTGCGAAATATGTTCTACTTTTGTGAAAAAGTAACAAATAACCTATAATTTTTACTAAAATTCAAAGTTTGGACCCGTGGGGGTCAACTGAAATTTCGAAAAATATTGCTTTCTACTTTTATTTAAAAGTACCAAATAACGGATTATTTTCGGTAAAATCCGAAGGTTTAGGCACCCGTGGGGGTCAGATGGACCCGATAGGATAAACAATTACCAAAAAAAGTACTCCCTACTTTTGTTCAAAGTTACAAATAACTTACAGATTATTTATAATTATAACAGATTTGTTTTGGTAAAATCAGAAAATTCAGGCACCCGTGGGAATCGTGATCTGAATTTTTTTTAAATTATGGAACTTACTTTTATTTAGAAATAAACCGTTGTAAACGGGCGTAACGAAGGCTAGCGTGGGGTATTGGAGGCAAGTTGAGACATTTTGTGGTGTTGGGGGAACTGGAGACATTTGGGACATTAGGGGCAAGTTGAGACATTTTTTGGGGTGTTGGGGCAAGTTGAGACATTAATTTTAATTAATTTTCAAATATATGATTAAAAAGTTAGCTATTCTGTCCAAAGCTTTTATCAAAATATGGTTAATCATATAATTTTGTATCATACGTGACATGAGCTTTGTCTCTTGTTCAAGGCTCACGCTTTTAACTAAGTATAAACTAAATCATTTCAAACTGACAATAAAGTTATTATTGCTTTACACCAACTTTACAAACACTCACTTTAATATTAAGAAAAGGGGAATCTATTTATATGAAATGACAATGGCAACAGAGTTAGTTTTAACAGCTCATTGTAGTAATTCACAACCGCAGACCGAAATACTGGTTGCGACATTTCACAACCGTACTATACGCAACGTACATGCATGCTACAAGTCCCCCAGCATATTTCTTTTAACCCCCCCAAGTCCCTTTCTCCACATTCCGTTTAATAGGTCGTAAAATACCAACCAACGAAGCAAGAATAATCCGCTCATTGACAAAGTTGCCACTATTATCGACCTTAAAGTACCTCATTGAACGTAACATGACTTCCTTTCAATGATTATGACTACTAAGGTCAAAAGACCCGGAGTGCACGTAGACCTAACCACAAAGTTGTCTTTACTGTAGTGTATAATTGCTTTTTCAACCCACTAGAGTATATACATACAACCCATGTCCTACAGTTGATGTAGACAGCGGAGCAGAGTTTTATGTGGAGCTTAACTAGATAGTAAATGCCTTGTTAAAAAGTACGAGTTATGAAAGAAAGCTTTGATCCTGCAAACTATAGCCGTTACTACAATGACGATAGCCTACAACATTTTTAATACCAAATAGAGTAACAAATAAGCAGTTTATGCCTACGTTGTAAGTGGCGTTATATGCGTATTATTTGAGTGAAAGTCCCCTGATAGTTACTGCTTCTTCCTCTACATAAACGGTGAAGGAAAAATCAAGATTAAAGTTTGAGCAAAAGTAATTGTTATGACCGCAGGTTTGCCAACGCCACAGTTTACGTCGGACTAAGTTTTTACGGGCCAAGTTTGGGAGAAAATGCCTACTTAAGCTTCTTCCTTGGGAGTGTTATTGAAATCCCTGGCTACTTGTTGTGCTGGGCTGTGATGGATCGCTTTGGTCGAAGATGGCCACTCTCCTTCTGCATGGTTATCGGTGGAATCTTTGATATCGCCACTGTTCTACTGCCAGAAGGTGATTGCATGCTGGTTCTGTATTAGCAAACTTTTGAAACTTTTCTTGTTAGCAGTTGTCTATATGGTGTTATAGAATAGTTAACAGTTTCTGATTAATCATTAATAACGTTATTGAACTACAAGACTGAAGCAAAGCAGAAGTTTTACAATATTGTACGAATACTTAACAAGACGTTATCACCCTTCTACTGCAGGAGTTTGTGGGTCGCCCACTGCGAGTTGGCAATCATAACTTTTTCCTCTGACTTGTGACAGTAGAGAAAGCGAAACCAAAGCATAAGTAATTTTATCAAAGGACACAAAGTAAGACAAAGGGATTTAGTTTTGTGCTTAGAACTAATAATCATCTATCTTGCTACCGACATTTATGCTGGAAAGATCGATCTTAAGGTTTTTCTTAGGGGTAGTAAAACTGCCGTTTCCCAATCAAGTCCGGCCTTTAAAACAGTTCAGAAAACTGCTCTAAAGCTTACTGTTGATCTGATCTGATTCAGTTAAATGCTAAACTATACCTTAATCTCTGATCTCTGCCCCGGCCAATTCTGTGTAATTACTCCTGCTATACCCCCCTTAATCTGTATTAATAGATGCAATTGAAGGGCTGCATATGGCTAATTATAAACTAGGCACATAGGAAAGGCTCCATTTCATTTATAGATTCAACGTTTTTGGCTAAAATAAGAGGATGGCGATGCGATGGTAGAACACAATTATAAAATCAGTTGGGAAATAACAGATGCTAGTTTTCCAGAGTCGCTTTCATGGTCATGGGTGCGTAGTCAATTAACACGGGGATTCTAGTCTAGTAAACGAGATCATCATCATTAAAGCTTGGCTTGGTTGTTTGTCTAGAGAGAAGCTGTTTACTTTTCACATTGTAGCATTCTGATTTGGTTAGACAATTTTATCAAAGCTTAAATCAGTAAAGGTATTCGAGATCTAGCCTTTTTAATGTTTCGTTTTAAAGTGATGGATTTCATGCACGGCCAATAAACTACTTCGCTGTCGCTCTCTCTCTCTCTCTCTCTCGCTCTCTCTCTCTCTCTAAAAGGAAATGGTGAAATACGGAAATGGGAATGGACAAGGTATTTATTAAATACCTTGTCCTTGTTGTAAAAGAAAGAAATACTATTTAACATGGAAAAGTAGTGGTGAATTATTCCGGTGGGCGAATTAAATGGGGAAATATTATGGTATTTCAAAATATACCGTATTTCCCGAATTACGGCCTCTGGGGAATTATTGATTGGAATGAAAAGTTTGACATTCTATTATCATGGGTAAGATAGGGAAAATTCCTAATTTTAACATGGAAAGGTATAGTGGCCATTATACCGGGGGGCATTATTTCAGGAAATATGGTAGTTACTTTCATCACATTTTATTTAGTCAGAACATAATTACGTTAGGAATGTTTTTTAAATATTCAAAACTGCTCAAAATGCTTGTTTTTGGTTCAAAATGCTCGAGAATGCTAAAAATCCTATTCCACACCCACTATTTTTGGAACTCTCGAATGCGGATGGTTATGGAACTTAACTGAACTGGGTACCTAACACTACAGATTTCCCAAAAATAATCTGGACTTTGATCCTTTCAAACGGGAGCGCGGCAGGAGGTCCGGCGACTCGGGGTCCGGCGACTGGAGGTCCCATGGCTGGAGGTCCGGCGGCTCGGGG
>JAQFZX010002276.1:0-20327 GCA_034682405.1 Hydroisotoma schaefferi | reverse complement strand
TCATCTTCAAGGACAAATGGTTGAAGCGTTTGTACAAATTTCTGTGGATTTATGCCAAAAAGTATGCCGGTCTATTCCTGAAAGACTTCTTGGCTATCTGGAAAGTGGTGAAAGTCATGTTTTCAAATGATGTGTTCTGTTTACATGTTTTAATTATTCGTTGTCTAATAAATGTTGGTTAGTGAAATTATAGAACTAGGAATTGAGGATTTAGTTAGCTATCTAGGGGCTTATTTCAATGCTAATGGTCCTGCATCTTTAATTAGTTCCGTCGGTATTCAATTATTCATTTGCCAATGTCAAGTCAATGTTTTCTAGCCACCTAGTATGTATGGAAGCATAACGCAGCCCCAGATCCCCCTCTCGCGTTAAGTAATTTAAGAACCCCTAAAGGTCAAGGGCAACATACGGGCCTTCGGGGTCAGATTCAGATCCGGATCGGGTGTATTGAATTTAGTAGTGTAATACTAATATAGCAGCAAAAGCATTCTTTTCTTCGAGCTTGGCTTGCTAAAGATGTTGGCAAGCTTGCTACAGGCTTGCTTGCACTTTATTTTTTTAAATTCTCCTCACCATATTTCTTCAGATACTCCAGTAATTCATGCTTCAATAAAACTAACCGGTTACACACGGACTCGGGTCATAAATGCTTATGAATCAAGGCAAAAAGGGAGGGTTTTTATTACCAAGTCTCTAGAAAAAACGTTGCAAAAATCGGCCTCACTCAGTCTTTTGAGTGAAATAGTAGCCGTTAAGAAAGACTAAATCCCGTCCTGCCCGAAGCCCGCCACTCCTCCATCGTATTAAAAAAATGCTAAAAAGAATATAGAAAAGTAGAAGGGATGAACTTTTAGAGAAAGTGAGAAAGGGATAATTTTTTTGAGGAGGGTGATGTCGGTGTCAATCTCTCCCAAATTATCAATAAAATATTTCAGTTCTTGGGCTTTTCTCTCCAAGTCTTCCTCATCATCCTCTAATTAGATTTTACATTTTTTTCATTTATTACCTCAAACAAAACTATACTAAGTTTAATTATTAGAGTTTTAATTACAGTCTTTCTTTTCGTAGTCCACAAAATCCATTCCATTTCTGAATGATTAAAAAAATACTCAAAAAGTTTATAGTTTTTTATTTGTAAAAAAATAGTAACGAAAAGGTTTCGGTTTTATAAATTAAGGTAATTTTTTTTTCAAGATAAACTGCAAGAACGTATTTTTTAAAAGTAGAAATTAATAGACTAGTTGCAGGGTTTTCAATAAAATAAAACAAAAATATTAATTTATTTCTGGTTGCTGAATTTACAGAGATAGAAAAATACAAAATGGAGCTTGAAGTCAGTCAGAAAGTTAGAGCAGCTATTAAGGCTAAACTACTGGAAATTGGATGTCATGTTGGTAAGTTTCTGCTGTAAAATCTGTTTTTAAAGAGGAAATTAGTGGAAGGTTCAATCAATTCTTATATTGGACGCTGAAGAGTTATCTTGTCATTTACCGTAAAGTCTCGAAATGTAGCTGCGGTAATATAAGGAAAACATTTATTTTGAAGCATAACATGGAAGGGATACCCTGTTTAGCATGTGAAGGATATAAGCGGCTAAATTTACGCGGGCGGTTATATTTCGCGACTTTACTGCAAATTAAAATTGACTCCCAAGTCCTCTCAACCAAGTTAATTAGTAAAGTAGATAGATGGTAATTATTTTAACGTTAAACTTTAATTTTTTGTAGATGAGGAGCTGCCTGATTACATCATGGTTCTCATTGCTAATCGTCGATCGATGGTTCAAATGGAAAATGACCTTATTCTCTTTCTTGCCGATAACTCCAAGAAATTTGTCGGCTGGCTGTCACATGTTTTGAAGAAATTGGAACAAGTAACGGCAACATCTGAGGTGGATAAGCCATTACCAAGTGTGATAGCTGAGGTGTCCAAAGAGGATAAGAAAAATAAGGGAGTGAAGAAGAAGAGTAGGAAGGATGCTCAGAAGGAGAAAAGTAAAGATAGGAGCAAGAAAGCAGATTTGAAAAAAGAACTAAAAAAGAAGACACGGAAGTTGGACAGATCATCGTCCAAAATTGATAAACTGGACAAAAGTTCAGAGTTAATTCCAGAAAGAAGTCAGTCTTTCAAGGGTTCGGTTTCTGTTTCGTCAGTTGCTACTTTAAGGACGGGGGATTCTCGTGAGCCAGAAAAACGCCCTTTAACTGTATCTTCAACTGGTAACCAACCGAAAGTAAGCATGACTTTGAAGAAGATGGAAAGTACGACGACCAAGACGCTCTCATCCGCATTTTTTGAGATGGATGAACCCCCTATTAAAAAGCAGCTGCATGTACTGAGCGATGATGAGGAAATGGCGGTGGACGAAAAGCAGCCTGAAGTTGATAAAAAGGAGGTGGAAAATGCTAGGGAAAAGTCCGTCATTACATCGTCTGATAAAATGCTAGTTGGCTCACAGAATTTGGAAACGCCTCCAGCCGAGCCAGTTACTCAGTCCGATGAGCTCATTTTGAACACCGAAGAGAATGAATTTGCCGATAATTTAGATGAGCTAAGACGAATTGCTTTGGAATCACAAGCACAGAAGAGACAAGATAAGAAAGAACCATCTCCTCCTCCCGTTCCCCGGAAAAGAATCTTCAGAGATGTTATGATGAATTATTTAGCGCAAAATGACGCTCGTAAAACTCAGAGGCCTAAAGCAAAATATCGTAGATCTAATTCTAAGTCTATATCACCACAAGATATCAAGCGGAGAAGGGAATCACCTACACGAGTAACACGAGTGCGGAAGTCTCCTACGAGGTCAGTATTTGATCGATTGACCGGCCGCGAACAAGTTCGTCGCAGAAAATCTGTTTCAAGATCTCCACCCCGAAGATTGTCTTCCACAATTGGAAATGTTATTCATCGGTCAGAAGAGTACGATCCTGTTAGGCCAAGTGTTAGTTCAGTAGTTAAAGTAACAGATAGGCCGAAGAGAAATTTAAAAGCAAACAATAAATTATTACTGCTTGCGGTGGCCGATGCTCAAAAGTCAATAATTCAAAAAGGACAGCTGAGTGAAAAGGAAGTTAATGGAAAGAGGAGTAGAAATACTGAGGAAGAAAAATTTCAAGTGATATCTGCTAGACGCTTTGCTCAGTTTCCTGAAGCTGATACGGATGAAATATATGAGCCCCAATTAGCATCTATTAGAAGGAAAAGCGTAAAGGAAAGATTGGGAGTCAAAACAGACATACGTAAGCCAATACGAGAACGGTTAGGCATCAGCAACAATCCTCATGCCTCGGGTAAATTTATTTTTTAAATAATATGCACATGGTTTGTGAGTTGATTGGATTATTTACAGTACATTTTTCTTTATTAGATTCAATGGATTCATTCGAGGACCAAATCGATTTCTACAATCAAAACGAATTCAACATCGTGATCAATGTAAACGATGCTGGATTTCACAACACGGAGCACAGAAATGTTACTCTAGGTATAAAATGATGAAGCATATAATCATGTTAGTTATTTATCATATGTTTACATTAAAATTATTTTTTAACTATAGCTTCTTCGGATACTACTGTTGCAAAACTAAATCGGATTTCAATCCAAGTCAATAATTCAGAAGAAGATGACACTAGTGAGGACGAGGATAGCAGTGATTCGGTAGAAGATGATAATAAGAAGTCAGAAATTCCGAATGAAGGTGCAGAGAAAACTCATAAATCGAACAATACCAAAGTTAACGACTATGAATCGGATGTTGAGGTGACTGTTTCAGTAAATGATGAGGATAAATTACCGGAAGTCCCGGAAAGTGATAATGAGTACATAGTTGAAGAAATAGAAATCGATGAAAGTCTATCAAACGACCAATCTCAAACAGGGTTAGTCATAGTCAAACAGTTATCCATACTTATAATTTTCTTCCATCACCGTTTGGAAGAGCAGTTACTGCAGCACGACTAAAGATTTTCCCTACAAGTCCGATGCTGGAAGTAGATTCATATTTTTAATCTGATGTTAATAAAATATTGGTTTTGTTTAGATCTCCGCCCGCGGACAAGTCTAAACCTACCGAAGCTGTAGTATCTAGGTCAGAGGAAATTGAAAAGGCTTTGTTAAAGTCGGAAGGTATGGTGTTGTTGATAAGAATACCATTTTCATATATTCATAGGTCGGCTTTTTTTTTAAATTGAGTCATGTATTTTTCTTTCCTCTAGAAAGCAAATTATTGATGAGTGTACTAGCACCTACCATTAGCTATCCTGCAGTATTACCTGATCTTCGTGGAAAATTAAATAAGCCCTTTGCTAAAGTTCTTCCCATCTCTGGACCTCTAAAATGCAAATACTGGCCCAAATGTCAGTACAAGAACAGTTGTATTTTTGATCATCCAAAATGCAAGTTTAACCCATGTACAAATCAGCAATGCGTGTACAAGCATGAAAAATCCACCAAAACGGAAGATTCTAACGCTTCTCTTAAAAAAGTTTGCAAATATTTCCCCAAATGCACTTCCATGCCGTGTACTTTTTTTCATCCCAGTCCTTGTCGGTTTGCCTTGGGGTGCACTGATACTAAATGTCAGAACTATCATCCTGGTCCAACCATTGGTGTGCAAAAGCTTAAGGCCAAAGGACTAACAGTGATCCCACAAGTTAATGAACTGAAGTGGGTCAAGAAAGAATGAGCAACAGTTATATCTCCATTTATTATTAACTCAAGTCATTGTTTAATTTACTAACCTTCTGACTAAATTTTAGCACTGCAAAAATTGTTATATGTAATCGGGATCATCTAATATATCCTATTATAACTTATCTGTAAACCAGAATTAGATAGAATGTTAATAGAAGTGTTGTCAACTTAGCATGTTACATTTTAACGCTTCTACAATTAGAAAAACTCTATAGCGGTGTATCAGTAAGAATCGTTGATAATAAATTATTCACTACAATGAGTACCTCAATTGGTTAAACATATAGATGGAGTAGTTTTCTTTGAACAATAAACCATTGATTGCCACTAGACAGTAGATTCAGTAGAAGCTAAGTAGAAGTTGTAGTAGTAGTAATAACATAGTAGTAGTAGCAGTAGTAGTAGTAGTAGTAGTAACATAGTAGTAGTAGCAGTAGTAGTAGTAGTAGTAACATAGTAGTAGTAGCAGTAGTAGTAGTAGTAGTAGTAGTAGCAGCAGTAGTAGTAGTAGTAGTAGAAGTTGAAGCAGTAGTAGTAGTAGTAGTAGTAGTGGTAGAAGTTGAAGCAGTAGTAGTAGAAGTTGTAGTAGTAGTAGTAGTAGCAGTAGTATAGTAGTAGTAGTAGCAGTAGTATAGTAGTAGTAGTAACATAGTAGTAGTAGCAGTAGTATAGTAGTAGTAGTAGTAACATAGTAGTAGTAGCAGTAGTATAGTAGTAGTAGTAACATAGTAGTAGTAGCAGTAGTGTAGTAGTAGTAGTAACATAGTAGTAGTAGCAGTAGTGTAGTAGTAGTAGTAACATAGTAGTAGTAGCAGTAGTATAGTAGTAGTAGTAACATAGTAGTAGTAGCAGTAGTATAGTAGTAGTAGTAACATAGTAGTAGTAGCAGTAGTATAGTAGTAGTAGCTATAGTGGCAGTAGAAGTAAAGAAAGGAGCAATTTTGCCCCATCACACACCCCTAAGTCAGTGGGAGTAGTGAAGTAGTGGCCAATAACTTTACTGCCCTTGTGGGTGTAATTTTATACTATAATCTCACCTTGCCCCAAAATTTAACCTGTGACCTTGTTTCACCTTGTGAAACGGTCGGGAAAGGTCATGGCACATTGCGAACATCAGAGATGGTCTAGCTTTCACCCACAGATAGTGGCGAAAAGTCCTAACACAAAATTCGAAAATGTACGAAAATTTGACGAAGTATCACTCTACCTGTGATACTTTGTATGCGTATAGACAGGTTAGGGTAGTGGTGGCTTCTTAATTATCTAAGACTTTGTTGTTCCTTCCTGACCCGAAAAGTAGTTCCTTTTGCATAAATCTTGTTCCTATTAAGTTAAAATATATAAAGTTGACATGCGTCTTTTGCGTTTCAAGACTCAAAAGTCTAACTGTACCTCTCATTGTCATTACTCTGTTGGAAAAGAAAGTCTTAAAACATTTGAGGTGACAGCTAAAAACCACTTAACATGGCAATTTGCGGAGACTATAAGCTTAATGATTGAGATAAACTTTTCATGATTTGTAAAATTAGGATAGATGGGACAAATTCATAACCAAAAACGCGTTAACTGGACTAAAAATAATAGTGAGACCGTTTAAAAAGATGAAAGCATTACAAAAACCTATTGACATTGACATATTTTTTTACCTTAAAAACTGTTTACTCCTCTAACTATTAGTCTAATGAATATTAGGACTAATGAGTTAAAAATTAAGTTAGAACATGGGGAAGGGTCAACTTTTGGTGACGCCAATCTACCGATTTATTATTAGGGATTTGGGATTAACCTGTACAGTGTTCAGTCACTAGAAAAATTAAGGAATAAGACTCCCACCATCCCAATCCCAATACTATAATCTCTCTCTCTCTCTCTCTACATGGCTAGTCAAAAATTAATCTATAGGACAAAGTTTACCATACTTCTGCATATTAGGACCCAGGACCCAACCCAAGGAAGATATGCAATGCATAATTAATGCATGTCTAAAAAGATATTAAAGAGAAAGACTGCTGAATAACTTTAATAGACTTTAGCATTGAGACAATCTGGAGTCCAAACTGGATTTAATCACTGAGGCTTTCCTTATACGCGCAAAGCCCTATTGCCTAAAAATCTATTTTGTCATCTGAAGGTTCTCTTGACACTGAAAATCAGTGGGACGTTGAACAATAAAAGTGGGCTCTAGTGTCAAAGGTGTCTTGTATTAGAAAAAACAGTCTAACCTTCAATTTAAATTTTATTGCTATCAGGGTGTGCGTCTTAGTTACATAGGTCAAAACTAAGACGCAGAATATTTTACTAGAATAGCCTAAAATACTAACGAAACCCAAACAAAGGCTAGCCTTGATCTTGTAGCATGAAATGGACTAACCACACAGATAGTTCTTAGATCCACTGACTGATGGGGTTCAATGACAAGATGATTGATGAAGTAGCAAAAGTCCGACAGTCTGCGATAGTAGGATAATTGCAGAAAATTCTGGTATTTTAATGAGACTAAAATTAAAAGTTAAAATGACACCAAAGATTTACTGTAAAACAATATTACGACACTAGTGAAGAGACAGCAATGGAATGGCGTTCAAAATATATTTCTGGGAAACGCTAGCTAAAGTGTAGCTTGAAATGGCATGAATGAATATTAGTAGGAGTCATTCTATTATCTAAATCTGTAGGTAACACTGAGTCGGGGCTTGACTGAGAGTATGAAATGGAAAGTACTTTTTTCTGCATACGATTTTGTCCGTCGCTGAAGAATTAAGATGCAATAATAGAAAATATACAATCAGGAACAGAACTAACAACTAAGAACTAAAATATCTACTCTAGTACTATTATATTGCTGCTTGCTATGATGTAGTAAAACAGTTCATGGCTACGGTTACGGGACGGTACGGTTGAAGGTGAAGGTCTAGATAGATAGTTTATGAAACTGAAAGTTCCTCTTGGAGTCATAAACTAGTCCGATTAGATGGATCAGCCAAAGAAACCCATCATAAAGAATAAATATTGAGACACAATTGCGTCTACTATTCATCCATTTTAAACAAATTAAACCGTAAGCTTTATCCCCAATCCCCATCATTCGTTTGGAACTTATGAGCCTAATTTAACCTATAATATTATATTCGGTGTGCTATTTGCTGTTGGTTTGAAGAAAAAATAAATGTGTATGGGCTTTTTAGGTAAAAATAAAGGTAATAAAAAACCTATTTAAGCGGCCTTACAATTAAAGTACTAAGCTTTAGCTTTATTGGTCCCTCGATTTAGTTTTTCAGTAATTTTAAGAAGAGGATGTCAAAAGTGTGACAAGAACAACAATGATAATTTGAGTATCCTAAAGTATTCCTTGTAATATGCTGCTTACTTTTAAAAAAAACACTTGTTCACTAGTGGATGCATGTTGTAAATGCGTGAATAGGGAAGAAAAGTGGGCAAAGTTTTGCAAGATTGGTGATGAATTGGTAGAAATGACTTTAGAACTGCAATTAAGGTTATAAACTGGTTGTATGAAATGTGTAAGTTATTAACTGTGAGATAGAGGATTATAAAAGGAATCAATTGAAATCTCAGGGGGGTTAGCCCGACTTACCTACATTTTTTCATCCTAGTCTTGTACGGATTGTTGTCTGAGTGGTGTAGACTCTTGTTTTCAGTCGAGACCCTTTAAAGTCTGACCCTCTGACACGAAAGCATTTCATTAGGTGACGAGGCTCATATCTGTTCTCATCCTTCTCCTGGACCAAGTACAATCTCTGAATAATTTCATTCCAACCTAGGAGGAGTACACCTGCCAGCCACCCAGACCTATCCATCCGGTAAGTTTATTAAATATTTTTTCTCATAAACATTTTTTATTCACAATAGCAATCTTTGACCCTTTTGGTTGCATAAGAGGTAGTAGTAACAGTAGCTATAAAGAGTTCGACGGCTCAGAGGACTGGCCAAGCCTAGAGAACTGGGATATGCATGGTCTGATGCAACTTCGGGGTTATTTATTTAATAATAGCAAAAGTCGAGACTTTCCCCATGAAAAAAGAAAAAAGTAATGACCCCTTCCCTTACCAACCACTGGAATAATTTATTACTGGTTTTTTTAATGAGCTTTGGTTGAGATGATTTTGATATCAAGAGTTATTACTTCTCCCCTTCTAGTATCCATGACCTAGGGCAATAATTTTAAAATTATACAGTCTGCACTTACCAATCTTTACATGATACACTGACACACATTCTTTCTGGATATAAAAATCTCCCTTTCTTTTTCCAAAAATTCAATGTGGGTCAATTATATCTAAATATGCATCAGCGCAGAACTAGAATAAGGACAATAGGACATGCTGATTTTTATGGTTCAATAGATTTAATTTGTATTACTCGTTGACCTATAATTGGTCGATCATAACAACTTCCTATCTTATCTTTTGATTCTTTTAAATATAAAATCATGCCCTGATCTTGACTGGGTTCTCTGAGTCGAATTTAATCCATACTTTTCTTTATTGATCGGAATGTCCTGGCTTTACAGTGGTACTTTTATTCTTGGCTTTTGAGAACCCCAAATCGAGATTTTATTTTCAAAGACTCCGGAAAAACGATAGACGTTGTCTGTTAAAGGTATGGCTAACAACCTATGTAAATTGTAAATCATCCCAGGCTTAACCTTCCCATTGCAAAATAAGTTGAGTAATCAACAATTCACAGCAAAAAGCCATGCGAATGCATGCTGTGTTGAGGCAAATTGAGATTGATGAGATGATAGAAGCACAGCCCAACAGAAGCGATTGATAATTGGAGAGTGCAGAGTTAAAAATTCGATTAACTACTCTCTTTGGAGGGTCACGTTTACTAGCCTTAATCTATGAAATAATGTATCAGAAAGACCAACTAACTGCATGTATCGTCCCCAGTTTGGTCAGGTAAAAATATGATTTTGATTGAGATTTTTGAGGCATGCAAAGTACAGATTTGTGAGTCGATTAGATTGGGGAAAATGAGACGGGTGAAAGGTGTGCTTCAACATTAGATTCTTGAATTAGTCTTAAAGGTAGAAACATTTACGTAGAAGTGACCATTGCATCGATAAGCCATGTTGTGGAAATTTTTAATTGATCACTAACTGACGCATGCATTAAATTAATTGACAGGAAGCTAAGCTAGAATGGATGGAACATCTACTTTCTGGTGGGTCAACCTCTCCATAATCGCCGTTTTGATCATGATACAGCTATTCTGCTACTTCAGACGCTGGAAGAAGATGTTTACGACGATTGTTTCGAGAAGATTCAATGACACTTCGACTGGAGTAAACAAAGCAATGCCTTCTCCCCCAAGACTCCCAATAATAGGCCACCTTTACCTTTTTCAAGGGTAAGTTTTAACGGAATTTTCAGTTTTATCTTTTGTTCCCAGCGACGATGGTAGAGCATTTGCTTCCGCTTTTATTGCCTTTCTTTCAAAGAAGGTCTTGAATGGAACATGACATATATATTATAGTAATTACAGCGAACACGCAAGAGCAATTGGTGCCCATAAATAGTTACGAATCACCTCTTAAAGGTATTTTTTCTATATAGGAATCCTGTTATTGCGATGACAAAATTGTCAAAAAACTACGGTGAAATTTACAGTCTTCGGCTGGGATCAGTTGATATGGTTGTTGTTACATCTTTGAAGCTCATCAAGGAGATTCTTATTGGAAAAGGGTCCGATTTTGGTGATCGGCCCGATTTTCTGCGATACAACGTCTTATTTGGAAATGACAAGGAGAATTGTAAGCTTTATTATCTTATTTACTATCGTTTGCATATTACGTCTGTGTATAGCAAAAAGCCTTAAAACTTTAAGTATAAGGATGTCTGTTTTGACGATCTTTTCAATTGAAACTGTTCTTTTACAGCATTGGCCTTCTGTGACTGGTCTCAAGTTCAAAGGACTCGAAGGGCATTGGCGAGACGCTTTTGTCACACGGAATTGTTTGTTGACCGCATAGATGCAGCTTTGGAGCGAGCTAGTGATCTGCTCATATCAACCATACGCTATGATATAAATGACTTAGCAGCCCCGCATTTGAAGTTGAAATTGAATCTACAGAAAGCTTGTGCCAACGTCTTCTTTGACTTTTTCTGTTCCGAAGTATATGAAGATTGGAAAAATGATACAGAGTATGAATCAGTCGTAAGAATGTTTGACGAGATTTTTTGGGAAATAAATCAAGGACATTGCACGGACGTTTTGCCAATATTAGCCCCGTTATTTAAGCGACATCTTAATAACTTAGCAAAGATGGGAACGATAATCAGGCAATTTGTTTTGGACAGAATTGTCAAATCGCGTTTGTAAGTGTAGTACATAAAAAAAGAGGAACAGATTCTTTGATTGATGCACTCTTTGAATGAGATATTACACTTTAGAACGATCTTGGATAAAGATAACCCAGAAAACTTTCTCGATATTTTGCTGGCTCATTTAGAAGATGCGGAACCAGAAAATAAGTTGACATTAGAACAAGTACTATATGAATTGGAGGACTTCTTGGGTGGACATTCGGCAGTATCGAATTTGCTCTGTAGAGCATTGGTTGAAATCAGCTCTGTTCCTGGCATGTCTGAAAAAATCTACAATGAGGTATGTGGGGTCATTTTTCAATTACTTGCTTTCACTATTGTGGGGTCTATGTTTGATCCATATTTGAATCGTTGATGCTTTTAGTACTATTTGGAAAATCGTAAGGGCTACTTAAAGGCTGTAGTTTATGAAACTTTAAGAAGGACGGCGTCTCCTATAGTTCCTCATGTCGCCTCAACAGATTCTGCGATAGCAGGTAAGAATGTCTTTCCCGTGAAGAAAGCAAGTTTTATCATGAATTGTCTCAGATTTATTTTAAAGTTAATATTTTACCAATTTAGGGTATGAAATAAAGAAGGGAACGGTCGTCTTCATCAATAATTACGATCTCAATACAAACACGGAGTATTGGACAGATCCTCATTTATTTATGCCACAGCGATTTCTCAGGGAAAATGGGACTTTTCTTAAGCCAGCTCATTTCTTCCCTTTTTCTTATGGCAAAAGAGCCTGTATGGGTTATCAACTCGTCGAAAAAGTAACCGAGCGACTTATTCTTGACATTATTAAAAATTTCAATCTGGAAGCGATGGACAATCCCACCGTGCTTCCCATAGCATCGGTTGCTGTCAGTCCGCATGAAGATATTCGAGTACGCTTCATTCCACGTGGCATTTGAAATTGACTTGTGCAAAAATATTTTATTCCCAAACTGACGCTTTGGGAACCTGGTTTTTTATATGCTTTACACCCCTAGGATTCTGTCTGTGTATTTTAAAACTTGACAAAGTAGCAACAATAATAAGGCCGTCTTTATTATATGCACTATGAATTAATTCATTGAGTCTTTGTCACCTGCTATTGTTTGAAATATGTGTTTAGTTAGTCGCTGAATTATTAGTTTGTATTGTAACTGTTTTGGTGTTTGATGATAAATATATGTGCATATCGTTGCAAATGTGTTCACCTGCAGATTTTCTGAAAACTGTTAAAATTAATTTATTTCCAAGTATTTATTATAAGTTCCATCCTTCCAACCTTTGCATAACCAATGTAATTGTGAGCTAAAACTGTATGTTAGCTAATTTCGAGTTTTCATGGGTAATTGTTGTTTAGAAGGAAAAATTGAAAGAACGCTTAAAATTTGAGAAAGATAGGGCAATTTTTTATTTTTAACATGGAAAGGTAGTGGGAATTATTTTGAAGGGAAATTATTTCCGGAAATCGGAATAACTAAATCAAAATCATATATCTTTTCAGAATTTGCACTTTTTAAACGAATTTAGCTGGGCCTGTATCTATACCGTATTTCCAGAAATGAGCCAAACGGTACGCTAGACAGGAAGGGCTTTAATGAAAGACAATAATAAAATTAAGAATAGTCGCATGACCCAGTCGTCTAAGAAACCGGCCTCGATGAGTGCACTAAACCTTCAGCAACAGTTAGGTCTAGTCTAGTTCAGAATATACAAAACCTTTGTCATCATTACAGCACATGGCACTAATATTAAACCTTTAGCCACAGAACAGAAAGTCGGATCGTGGATCCTAGTTGTAGGATGACTATTAATGTTAATAAAAATAGCTTATGGCAAGATATATATTTCATAGAGTCGCTCTCATTCATTTTGAAACCCCGTAATTATGAGCAGTCCTTACCGTTAACAACAACGGGTCCGGGGAGCAATTATTTACCGGAGAGGAACCAGGGCTCTAACTAATTATCAAGCGTGAGGTAAATAAATACAAGATTCAATTAATGATTTTCATAGGGCGACTTCCGATTATGATCAATGCATTTTCATCATCTACCCCAAAAATACCCGAATTTAGGATACCATAATTCTAAAGCTGGAATAATTATTTCCCAATTACAATCATACATTTCATGTACCAAATTGCTACGAAATGTTGTGTAATTTAAACAATTTGTATAAACGATACATAGGAAATAACTTTGATTTTTAATTTATTAAATTTCTCACTTATAAAATTGTATTAGTATTTTTAACTTAACTCCAGCCTGTTACTGAAATCGACGTATTTATCATGAAATTGTCTGTTCGTAAACGTAAACCTTAATTGAGTGTCATCAGAAACTAAAGTAATTCAGCAAATTCAGAAGGATTTTTGTGTTCCAAAACAAAAAGCCAGTGACTGGAAACCCGTTCCAAATTACTAAAAAGTAAAGCATGGTAAAAGATCCCTAACGCATAACCCTAATAATGATAAGGATGCATCGATAAGCACACAAACTGTATCACAAATGCATCCAAAAGTAACGGTTATCAAGTGCTTATCCTCCGTTAAAAAACGGCAGACAACAGTTCCCCCAAACGGACTTTCTGGCATCCATTCCCAAAAAAAACCCCGTTAAACCCAGAACTACATTCTACAAACCAAGGTGGAGTTTTACTCAAATCCAGCTTCCTTTTGCTATAAAAAGCACCCCGTAAATTAAGCCCCTTTATTAAAAAAAACCCCCATCCCTCCCAGACCCCTCCCAATATCCTGACCCCAATAAGGTCAGAAAGATACCCGAGGATAAGCGCGCTTATCATTGAGATGGATTGATAAGCCCCGTATTTATTTTATGCCCCTTAAAACCAGCCAACTCCATCTGTACAACCCACCAATCATTCTGATAAGAACAAGACAAGAATAAAGAGTGACTCAAGAGGAACTAATAATAAATAATATTATTTACTACACTTTTTAAGGATGTTGTTGGCGAGCTGTCATTATTATTTCCCAAAATAGCGACGTTTTTCCCATAAAAACCTTCTTTTTTTGGAGTATTTTATAAAAAATAAAATACTTGAATAATTCGACAAATGACGAGAGGGAAGTGTAGGTTTTTTCACGAGAGAGAGAACGTTTAGTAATTTACCATTTCAGTTTTTAACTTTCGTTAGTTAATTTTCCCCACCCTAGTTTAGTTTTTTATTTTTTACTTTCTCCAAAGTTGGGTTCTTTTTAGGGGTTTTTTTGTCGTCTTTTTTTATATTAAAGAAAGTGTAGTTTTTTTAGGGTTTTTCTTACGTCTCATTTGACGGGTTTTTTGGAAGGTTTGTTCAGTTTTTAAAAGGAATAAAGAATGGCGTCCGATTTGGATGAGCCGATTTCAAATGAGGAAAAGGTAAGAAGGATTCAGGGGTTTTTTGTACGTTTGTACGTTTGTTTGGGGTTTTAGGAATAAAAGGGAAGGGGGTGTAACTTTTCGAGTGGGTGGTAAAAAAAAGGGAATAATGAGGTTTTATTAATTATTAGTATTTTTGTTTACTTGTTTCTTAGGTTCGGATCGCCTCGGATTTTATACTGCACTCTCCACCTGGAGAGTTTAATGAGGTTTTTAATGGTGAGTTTACAATAAATTTTGTGGGGATTTGGAGGTAAAGGGGTGTGGTTTTATGGCCTTGTGTGTGGTTCTTTGTAAATGGAGGGGCTGGCAGGGTGGGGCTTGTCTTATGTACCCTAAATGCTCGCCTTGAAGTGTATTTAACATGGGAGAGATACCCCTTTTAACATGTTAAGGATAGGCGTATTTAACGAGGGCGGTGTATAGTATGGGCGGGAATTTAGGGTAGTAAAGGGTAGCTTCGGTGGCGTTTTGGGGATTGATTGATATTTGGATTTTTCTTTTTTTTTTAATCAGATGTACGAACCTTACTCAATAATGATACCTTGCTGAAGGAAGGTGCTTCAAGGTAAAGTAGAGTGAAGTACTGATAAGACTGTTTATAATTTTTAAAGTGGGATTTATTTATATTGTTGATTGTTTACAGTGCTTTTGCTCAGTACAACAAGGATCAGTTGACTCCCTGTCTAGTCCAAGGAAGTGACCAACATGTTGTAATTTCCGAGCACAACGATCTTGGTAATGGGCGATTCTATGATCCACGTTCCAAGCAATCTTTTAAATATGACCATTTGAAGAAAGAGGCTTCTGATTTTCAGGTAATTTAGAGCAGTAAAGGAATTTATATTCTTTTCTTTTTTTAAAAAGGGATTCGAGTTTTAGTTACAACTATTTTTTTTAGTCTTACGAAGTGGACAAGAAAAGTGAGCCATGGAGGTCTTCTTTAGAAACCGAATTTGGGACTTATGTCTCACAGCATTATCAGCAAGGACGGTATTCAGTCTTTTCTCGATCTTCTGGAAATGTAATAACACTTGTTGCATGTATTGAAGATCATCACTTCCAGCCTAAAAATTTTTGGTATGTTTAGAAATGCTGTGGAATCTTTTATCATGTTCTATTGATTTTTTTGATGAATTAAAAGTTCGGCTAAAAGTGTTTTAATGAGCATGCAAAGATGAGGTTTCAATAAAAGATGTTTTTCTTAAGGAATGGCCGTTGGAGGTCACAGTGGACGGTAAGCTTCGACCCTAGTGCAGTCGGTGAATCTGTGGAGTTGAAGGGTGTGGTTAAAGTGCAAGTACATTACTACGAAGACGGCAACGTTCAGCTCGTCAGTTCTAAAGATGTCAAGCAGAGCATTCAATTAGCGGTAAGCGTGTTTTAAGTTAGCAGTTGATAATTTTTTTTAAGAATAGACGAGTAATTTTTTTCAAAAACTGAAATGTTTAGCAAGCTTATTAGGAATTTAACAGTTTACAATCTTCAATTTTGTACCTGTCTTTTCACTTCAGCACTAATTCAATCGACTTATTTTTGTTATGAAGCATTGATTTGTTGATATTCATGAACCGTAAATTCTTTCCCTTCCTTTAGAGTCGTAGTAATTTGCATAATATAGTTTCCTAATTGCAAGTTAAACGATATCAGGTCCCATTTTCTGAATTTATATTAACATATTATGTAATTTCACATAATTAATGCAAATAATGCCATACATAACCAAGTAAATACCTTCCATTTCAATAACATCCCATTACAATTGCAGAACGAGTCGGATTTTGCAACCGAATTTTCCAGAGCTATTGAAACTGCCGAAAGTGAATATCACAATGCACTAAGTAAGTTAACATTTTAAAAGTCACACCATGCAAGAGTTTTAAAAGCTGTCTTTAATTTAGAGATTAATCGATTTCAGGTGAAAATTACCAAACGATGTCTGATACCACATTCAAAGCCTTGAGACGTCAGCTACCTGTCACGAGAACGAAGATCAATTGGAATAATATTGTGTCTTATACTATCGGGAAAGAACTTCGTACTCAGTGATGATAATCCAATTCTCTGCAAGTAATTTCCACCGTGTTTATAGTTATAGTTAAAGTTAAACTAAGGTTAAAATTAACGTATGTGTGTTAAAAATATTGTTGATTGGTTATGAGAAGTATAGTTATTTAAATATATTTAATAAAATACAATGAATGTATAATCAACATTTCTACCAACGACAAACCCAAGTTACATCCCTCTGTACATGTTTTTTACATTGAGTTTCCTCCTTTTACTCTCTTTCGCATTCCATCGCATCGTCTATTTTTTAGAAAAACTTTGATCTTTATAACTCCCTTTCTTTCCGCCCGACGAGGACTAAATACCTCTTTAACATTATTCCCCACAACCAAGAATATAGTCGGTGAGCTCTAAAAACTTCCTGCCTCCTGTAGTACTGAAGGGAATTTCTCACAAGAAAGTCATTATCAACTCCTTTCAATGAGTCGTTCGAATTCCTTACAAACGAACGAAATGGATGGGCAGGTAACTTTTACACGTTCTCTTATGCAAATTACCTATACCTACTCCCAGTAAGAAAGTAATTACTACCCTTTAAAGTAAAAGGACTCGGTTGTTCTGTCGAGTTTTTTAGTTCGAAAGATCGGATAGGAGCTCCGCGTCTTATTCTCTGTTGGGGAAATAAAAGCCGGGCACGGCAAAGAGCCACTTGCCGTGGTGTGAACTTTTGTTGGTTTTTCGTGATGATAAAGTGTTGCATAATTGGATAGGCGGCGTTATCACAAGCCAAGACTTGTCTCACACCTACATACGGGTCCTCTTGGGGTTTCATATTAGTTAGTAGCTTCATAATATAATGGCTCTAGTGGGAGATGCTCATCAAATCATCATCATCATGATGACATAACAGAAAAAGTTACTGGGTCGGCTGGACAAGAATAAGAAAGGGCAATAGGTAATAATCACAAGGAACCGAGTAAACTTAGTGTAAGTTGTGAATAAAAGGATGAAAGATTATATGTGAAGTAATCACCCCACTTTATAGCTTAATGACTCTAAAACATACATCTTCGAGGTGGTTTCTAGAACTTCTAGGTGGTAGTCATAGGTAGATTTAGACAGCAAAGGGAGCTTGGTTCCATTCTTCATTAAAATTACAATGATGATGCATTGGATGATTTCTATGCGATAATGATAATATCATCCAACGTAACTGACAATGAGATATCCTCCGCTTACACTCATTACTCATTAGATATAGCCGACCCTCTACTTTTTCAACTAAACGGTCATAATAATGGAAGAATGCAGAAGAGAAAGAAGAAGCGACTTTTTGGAAATTAGAGTTGTACTTTGTACCTATAAACGTGAGTACAAATCTCTGCAATATATCCATTTTATTATTGGTTGATAGTCTTATTTCTTGTCTGCCTGAATAACTATAGTAAATACTTCCAAGAAAACTAGCAGCTTTTGGTACCAACCAGTGTAGTAGTAGTTATAGTGCTGGACTCCATTATCACAGTGTGCTACCTCAAAATTCAGCTCCAAGCTTAGCTGTAGTGGTTTCCCGAAGATAGTTAGTTGGTAGCATGAAGCGTATATTAGTGTGGTTTTGATCGTAAGTAATAGTAGAGAGGGATCTGCAACTACGGAATTCCAAGAACAAAGAATTCTGCCGTGTTTCATGAGAGAAGTTAAGCCAGACTTAATTTACACCCAAACTGCTTTTAAGAAGAGTAGTGTATTATATCTTCATTGAATCATTAGTCCGTACAACGTACACTAACTAGTAAGCTAAAGCTGAAGGTGTAGCAGAGATCCAATGCAATGAAATCATGATTGTAAGCGTAAAAAGGGTGTAATTCTTGTAATATTCTTCCTAATGGGAACTTTCCTGTACAACACTTTTCCCAATGAACCGATCTTCATCTATTATCCGAGGTAGTGGAAGACTAACAACCAACTGGCACTGCAATTATTCCAATTTCTTGTATAATATTCTTGGCATCCTTTTTCCTAACCCGACCATGACGGCGCGTTTAAACTCTCATTTTTTTTTATCCAAGCCAAACTAACCTAAGAAGGGTTGAGTTCTTTTGAAGATTTGCTACAGATAGATAAGATATAGCTTTTAGTTAAACGCGGTGTCTGCTTTCATATTTAAGAATCCTCGGGTGGACATTTATTTACCTACAAATCCGTTCTTGATTGAACTTCTTACATTAGACATAGTAATGCTGATGCTTCTGACTGCATTGCTGCATTTTTACATAGAGAAGGGTTCAAAAGTAGTAAAACTACATGGCATTAAAGGTACCTATATTTTTGTCTTTAACACACCCAAGGGCTCGGCTGCCAAGCTGACTTGGTTTAACCAAACTCATTTCGGTTGATTTCCTCACAGGTTTCCTTTAAGAGATCGGGTTGTGGAATTATTAGTTGATATTACGTTTTGCGGTTCTAGAGCCAGCAAAAGGTTTAAATCACCTTACGTTACCGTTTGATTTTCTCAATTATTACGAGGCAGGGTTCCTTCGTGACATAGGCGCAACCAGTGTGGGTACAAGGGTACATTGTACCCACTGGTTTCTTATTGTACCCACTAGAATTCCTGAAATACCCTATCCTTTACATGTTATACAGGCTCCGCCCACCCAAACCCCTCCCTATCCTTTAATGTTTTTGTACCCACTGGTACCCACTCGTGGTTGCGCCTATGCTTCGTGATAGTGTTTTAGTACGATGACTGAATTTGTGGCTGACTAAGAGATATTAATCACTCATGTATACCTACTTGTACTCTAGGTATCATTTACGTAGGGACAGTTGGTTTAATAGCGTAGAGAGATAGTATTAAATTTGCACTTGTATACAACTAAATTTTGTGTGCATGTATGGGACTGGATTTATGTAATGCCAGCATGATCAACCGAGGATGTAGAGCCCATTTCCTGAACGTGATGAAAATTTTCTGATGATGTTATATTTTCACGAACTCGAAAGTGATTCATCTCTTATCCGTCAGAAAACTACACTTATCTCGCCACCTCAATCATAATAAGGACACATAATAATAAGTAATAACTTCCACAGTATTTTATAAACCCCCTGATGGCTGATTCTAGTATTCCGACAGGAATAATATGGTAGGGAGAGCTTGGCTGGCTGGGGGAAAATGGTAAATATCTTAGAATTAGCTGGACCTTTGATACAATTTTGCTGAAATGAAACAGAAATAATGTAATAACTACTCCCCAGCCATGATAGAAAGTCTGATGATCACCATCCAACATGAATTTGTTCCAGAAAGCCAGCATTTGTGGACGGAAAAGATCAAATAATACTGCCCACACTTGTCTGACTCGGGTGTTTTGATGCTGCTGGGGAGTAATAATAAGTTGATCTCATCTCCTGTCCAAAAATGGACCATTATTCAACCCCTCTGCATTATCCACCACTATACTAGCAAAGTATTAGGATTCCTCGCGTACAAGCAAGCACTGCAGACTGCAGTATATATTACCAGGGAAAGTGATGACGAGGAAGACAAGGTGGGGAAAGTCCGGGAAGAATTTATGGCACGGACCGAACTCCAGAGTTAAAGCTACAAAAGGGATGATTTCTTCACTATATTAGTCTTCAGCATTAGTTATTAGAGGCAGAGTGGAGATGGCTAACAAACTAGACAATTTGATCATTTAGAAAAGATGATAGTTTTTGAGTTGAGGTCTTCCAGAAACCTAATTTGTAATGCAATGTAGTTCATGCTCAGTAGGAATGAAATGAGACTATTCCCTTCCTTCTTTTTTGATGACATAAAATAGACACATCTTAACGGATACTTCTACTAAAACCACTATATACTACGAAAGAAACAACAAAAATGTAATATTCTGCCATTTTTATTATA
>JAQFZX010002275.1:0-20339 GCA_034682405.1 Hydroisotoma schaefferi | reverse complement strand
TTCCTGTCCTCTCCTTACATCCCTCCATTCTCACTCTTACTTTCATTCATAAATTTAGTCTGGGAAAGGGTAACATGAACACATTCCTAAAATCTATGAACTGACCTTAATTATTCGAAACTCTAATCTAAGCTCCGACAACACCTTCTTTGGGGCGCCTACTGACCTATGACCTTTTTAACCTTATAATAAATATATTATCTCCCTTTTAAAGTTGTAGTTGTGCAGTCCCTTCGGGAAACGCTACGTGCAACTGCACAGCCACATGTGCAATGTTTCGAATGAGCAGTTCCACAGACTACCAAGACGACTCCTCTCACGAGGACTCCAATTGTATTTTAAACATCGGAAATCTGACCGACACGACCCTTCAGGACGAACAACGACCCTTTAGCTGCGAATGTTGTAAATCCAAAGCAGCAGAAAACAACTCTGATCCTGACTTTGTCTGCATTTGTCAACGAGTCTCCTCCTCAAATCGTGGACGATAACTTCAATAACATTTACAAATACATATAGTGCTAATTAATTAATATACTTTTCTTAATTTATTATCCGCCTATTCCATAAAAAAAACTCTCCATACTTTCCCCCATACAATTGTTTGTACAATTGGGCAAACAATTCAGACGAAAACACCCTTATTCCCGTAATAATTTCCCATCTCTACCTCCCACATCCATTTATTATACTTTCCACTTACAAATATATCTACTTTTTGAATAAAAACTTACAAAAAACTAAAGGAAACCAAGAATTGTGTAACTTCCGAATGGGACTTTGGTCCCGTCTCTTTCCAGAACTCTGTCATATTTTCAGAAAAAAAGTGCATAAATCCTCCAATACTTTCTCCGCTAACAAAACCAGTAAAATTTATAATAAAGTTACAGAATCTTTTTCCAAAAAATATGTCAAATTCACCTAATTTCATAAGTTTCAAAACTTCAAAAGTAACCAAACCAGGTTTTTTTAGTAAGTTAGTAGGATAGGCCCAATTCGGGGTAAAGAGAGAGGAATATAACCCGGGAAAGTTGACCAACACGTGAAAACCTCCAACCGAATGTGCAGGACATGGACCAACCTTGCATTTTTTGTTTTAAAAAAACTCTGAAATAAAATCTTTGGAAATTACAAAATGTTGGAAATTTCGAAATTTCGAAATACTTTTTACTAGGTTCAGTTTCTAAATATTCCTTCTCCTAGTCAGTTTGAGGGAGAAATACAGCAAGGAAGGCTGGAGCAAAGCTAAATCCTCTAAAGAGTTTTTTAAATTTCGAAATCTGGTTTTTTCGCATAAAAATCCGGATTAAAAATGGGTAAACGGACGACAACTCGACACAAGGAGGACAACACCTTCAAGGTAAGATTCCTAGTTTAGTTTAACCTTTGACCGGATTCCATCCAATCCAGGTCAACTAAGGTCAGATTTAACGGGGTTTAACATGGTTTTGTAGTTCGAGACGTTTGAAGAGAAGCTCAAAAACATCAGCGTCACGGTCAACCTCTCCATTCGAGACGGTCGAACAGATTTACCCAACGACGAATCCACTTTCTTCTTCCAGGTCACATTATTATCCACTAATTCCCCGACAATAGGCCGCCCGCATTAATTACGCCGCATGCTATCCTTTGAGGTTTCTAACCCATGTTGAACATGCTTCGAAACATCATTTCTTTCATACATACGCCGCGGTGTATTGTCGAAGAATTACTTCCAGAGTATCTTCAGGTTCAGGTCTGACGGTTAATTTAATAATTAAAAACCAACAGGAGATTGAGAAATGGACGGATTTAAATCGAACGGAAAGTTTTGGTGAACTTTTGGAAGAAATAGGCCAAGATGTTCAAACCCTTCATCAACTTCTTCATCAGAAAGATCGACTGGCTAAAGTTTTTCTGGAACATTTACAAAATCCCGAGAATAAATCCTCATTTGAACCAGCCTTTGCGTAAAGAAGATAAATACCGTTAAACTTGTAATAGAAACCCCAGAGAGGTTTTAATTTATGATTTATTAATTTCAGACTTTTAGTATCAATGTCCCGAGACTTGGGAGCAGAGTTCTATCCCTTCTTACCCTCTTTCTTCAAAGCGATAATCGACATAGCGATAAGCTCAAGGGACACGGAGATAATTGAAAAAGGATTCAAGGCTTATGCTTATTTGGCAAAGTATCTAAGAAGGGAAATAATTCGGGATTTAAGTCAACATTTAAAGCAGTTTGCTCCCTTGTTGGACTCCAAACACAAAAAATACGTTGTGATCTTTGGATGTGAAGCTTTTGAAGTTGTGGTCAGTAAATATGCTAAGGATCATCCACTCAACTTTTTGGAACTTCTTTACAAGATTTTATTAAGGAAATCTCCACAGGTAAGTTCGGGTTTTTAATTTAAAAGAAAGGAGCAAGTTTTAAAAACGAAGTAGAAATTTACGATCGCGTGAGTGCCGGTTCCTTGCAATTTTTGCTCTACAGGGATTCTGGTCGCGGATTTTTGCCTAACAAGCATTTTTGTAGATGTTTTTAATGTTTTATTTTGATTCCAGAACGCCTTTGGAGTAGGGACCCTTCTGTTCGCAATGTTGAAGGGAGTAAGAGGCTCTCTGAAGATTGGGGGTCCGGGACTAAAGCTACACGACACTGTGAATTACATAAGTAGCTTGAAGGAAGGTGGGGATCGCGAGTCCTGGGTGGAAGTGCTCAAGACTCTGATAACTAAATTACTCAATCATGGCAATCCCTCAGATACTGACGCCGTGTTTAAGGTTATCGAGGTAAGGTTATCCGCAACTTATATAGGCCTCTCTTATAGAAAACCGAGTTTTAATCCAGGGTTTCTTTCTGTAGAATTGGTTAGTGTCGAGCCAGTCTTCGTATCCTGACCATTCCTCCCTGCTACTTCCTTTGTATAAATCCATGCTAGAGTTAGATGGAGGAAGCAAAATCACCGATGTTAACGCTGCCGTTTCAACCCTAAGAACTTTAACCCCTTTGATGACCAAGTTATGTTCTAACGACCTGGCTGAACTTATTATAACTTTAATTGAAACAAAAGGTCTGTAGGTTATTTATTTTATTGTTATATAATTAATTAAGGGTCGTTCATAATGTTAAATCTGCTCCTTTAATTTGATTACTTCAGGTAAATCCTCCAATCCAGAACTATTCAGTTCTCTCAAACCGTCAATTTTCACGCTCCTCGAAACGGCCGACCTTTCCATCGTCTCTAAAATAGACAGAACACTCCAAGACAGTTCCCACTACTTCCAGTCCTATATGATATCCATTGTCCAAGCCTACGAGAGATTGGATCCAGCCCATACGGCCATGAAGAACGCTGAAACGCTCCGAAGCAAACTCATCTTTTGTATAAGTAACGGGGTCATCCGTCAAAACGGGTTTTACCACATGCTAAAGAAACAAGAGACGTTTTTCACCGGACTGGCCACCCCCATGTGCTATTATGGGAATCAGACAAGACTCATTCGACCTCTCAACATGACCGGCTTGAACAAAGAGTTCTTTGACTGGTAAGGACCTTTCTAATCACCCAGTAGGTCCCATGTTTCAAGTTGTTATCACTTTTTTTTGTTTAGTTGTTCCCTTCTTGGTCAGACGGAGGCCGCGCTGCTGGAGGACACCTTCGATCCCGAACATTTATCAAGATTCCTCCTGTCCCATTCGAGAATGGCTCTGAATCCTTGCAAATCCTGTCCAGAGGGTTATCTAAAAATTGCCCGTAGCCTCATATCCCTACAAGAAGAAGGTCACAAGGAGAAAGAAGAAGTCAGCCGCCTTCTCTTTTTAACCTTGGAGTGTCTAATGATGCTCGGGCCTTGTTTGGATCCCTCCAGTTCCAGCAAGTCTTTTATACTCCAACAGACAGATATTTTAAACTACCTTACCTCAGTCCAAGAAAGTATTTATGGAGCTTCCGATTCCACGTCCAGATTCAGTCTTTGGACTCTAAAAACTGTAGATTTGGTTGTTCATCTTGCCAAAATTACACAAGAAAAGGATGCCGAAGCTCGTAAAGTTGGTCCTTTTTTGAAGGAACGAGTAGACAAACTAAGTTGTAATCTTTTATCCGGATTCAAAGTTGTAAGTTTAAAGTTTGTACAAGTTATGAATGAGAGAAATAATAAGGAAATTACTACAGTCGTCATTCTTCCAGGTCCGCTCTTTAACTCTCTCTATTTTACGGAATATATATTTCGAGAAAAGTAATATTGGAACTGAGGAGAGCAAGAAGGATGAGAAACTTGTAGAAATGCTGGATAAGTTTTTGACGATTGAAAACATGAGCATTTTGGACCCCAAGTTTTCCCCCGTTGTCAAATCTGCATTGACGGAATGTAAAGTTTTGATGGAAAGCCCTTCCGCTACACAACTTACTAAAATGGTAACAAATCACTAACAACTTCTCCTTTCTTATCAAGGTTTACCTAATCGTTTAATCCTTTTAAGATCTGCTTCAAATACTCTTTGGGTCTCCTATCCTCCAATTTTAATCTGATTTGGCCAAGTTGCATCGACGTCGTTCACCTCGCAGGTCATAATATCCCGTTTGACAAGTTTTGGACAGTTTTTGGCCCCCATTTCCAGATGCACTTTCCCTCTTCTTCCTCCAGTTCAACGCCGAGGCTTGTCGTTCTACAAGTTAAAGATCAAGATGGTAATTTAATTTCGCATCTTCTTAACTTTGTCTATCTAACTAACTTTCTAACTAAACCAATCTCCCAATCTTTGCAGAGGGCGAGGCCAACTTTCTGTACAAGTTGGAGACAAAAGCATTCGGATTTCCTGAAGAAGTTTCAAACAAACTAGGCCCCCAAGAACACTTTGATGTCGCCCAGTACAAAGTAAACTTATGGAAGTGTCTGGTTGGACTTCCCCTTAGAAAGGCCGACTACGCCGAAATTAAACCAATTGTGGACAAGACCATCACGTAATTTCAAATATATTCTACTATAACGCAATT
Organism: Hydroisotoma schaefferi; assembly: GCA_034682405.1. Classification (NCBI taxonomy): domain Eukaryota; kingdom Metazoa; phylum Arthropoda; class Collembola; order Entomobryomorpha; family Isotomidae; genus Hydroisotoma; species Hydroisotoma schaefferi. Next base: position 15,360 of record JAQFZX010002275.1, on the reverse strand, counting down.
TGTAAATACTAAAGTACTACAAACTTCTTCTTTTTTAGCCGCTCGTTTGACAATTCTTCTGAGCGAGGGAACTTTGCCGAAACAAACAAGTAAGTCGGTGTAGGTGTTTTAAATATTTAATTCTGCCTTCTGTGTGGTATTTTTAAAAAACTCTTAAAATATTTACAGAATGTTAGTTCCGATGTTTGAGTTTCTACAAAAGGTTGACCACGCGGGGGCAGACCTGTCCCTTTGGGAAAGAAGTCTAGATCATCTAATTTCTACGACCGACGTGCAGAAAGCAGTCTGGGAGTTTTTACACGCAAAGAGGAAAAATAAATTGAAAAATTACAAGTAACAAAGATTTTTATAGACTAGGTATTCTATTTTCTATAGACTGAAAAAGTAATGGCTGTAATTTCCATTATATAACTTTTTCCAGAGTTGATATAGACGAACTGATTGGTAGTGATTCGATGGATTGTGTCCATAAATTTCGAATAGATGCGATCGACACTTCGCAAAATAAACAATATGAAAATGAAACGCTGGAGAAACGACACATTTTCATGGATATTATTATTCGGTGAGTGAAGGAAACTATAGACTTGTAGATTTTGAGGTCTAAGTTTCCGTTTTATAATAATCTGGTTTCTCTATTCTAGGATTTTAATCGGAAAAGAGAAACGATGGAAATCGGAGAAAAGGTTGCAAGTTTTGAGATTCATCGGAGGTTGTACTGAAGCGGATGCTAGAAAGTATCTAGAACTAACTGTAGGAACTGCTCTGCAAGGTAAGGCTGAAAAAAGGTACATTTTTCTGAAAAAGATACGGAATTTATTAGCTCTAATTATTTGTAGAAGAGCGGATCTCCCCAAAGGCGATTGAAGTGAAGGTAAACAAAATCACAAACGCTGTACGGACATGGCGCTACAAATTCCCAACAATTTTGGACGATCTGCTAAACTCCGTGTGTAAGTTGGCCGCCTCCCTCCCCAACCTTCAGAAACCCCTTCCAAAGCACCAAGAAGAAGAAGAGTTACCCGAACAAGTGTTCGAAGAACAGAAGAAAGGTGCCTTGAAAGCTGCCCGTCTAAGCCTCATCTCCTTCTTCACCTTCCTTCCCAAGTTTAACATTGAAGAGAAGACAGTTCATAGAATATTCGATGTCTTCATTTGGACCGGGATTGACGAGATGAAACTCCAATCGGGAGCTAATGTCAGTTGGATCATGAAACTCTTTCTAGTTTGGAGTTCACATGAGAGGTAACTTTTTAAAATGCGGTAATTTAAATTCAAGAAAGTGCTTCAAAGTTTATTCCCTCTTTTCTACAGATTTCATCCCTTATTCTCGATCGTAAAAGAGGCAGGAGATCCCTTACAAAGTCCGATCGGAGGAATATTCGACCTCCTAAAGCCCAAAAGTCAATTTGAAGTTATAAAATACCTCTTGGGAATCCTCCTCAACCTCATCGAGCCTCCGCAAAGTGAAAGTGACCATTTGGAGTCGGAACTCTCAGTAGATCAAGATCAAGAGGAGTTGGCTCATTCAGAGAAGATTGATGCAAAACCGATAGTTTCCTCTAGATTTTATCCATTCCAAACATCAGGTAATAAACTGCAAGCTTTATCACAACTAGAAACAGATATTTAATACAATTCCTCCTTCAGAATCTCCCGGACTCAACGCCGTCTTATTCGGGAAGGAAGAAATCCTTGATATTTTTCAAAACGTGACGCTGTTCAAGCGAATCGTCTCCCAACCGGGTGGAGAGCGAGTCCTCTCCCTCATTTCCAAACTGGGTGACTTTGTCGAGGAGAGTGAAAGTACGGAGAAACTCTGTACAATACTTATCGAAGCCTTCTCCATGTACAAATACAACGAGGAGAACCTCCACCAATGTCTCCTTGCTTGCAAGTCCCTCCTAAGGAAAGTACCTCAGCCAGAGAAACTCCTTGTGTAAGTTATTTCAAGTATAGAATAGTAAATTAAAGCTCTCAAGTTTTAGAATAGTTGTCAGTTTTTTTATTAATCTTTTTAGGAAACTTTCTTCCGCTTTTATCTTCGTAACGGGCCGACGCCTAAGGACAGCATTATCTGACATCCTCACCTCTCAACCCGATCTCTTTTTGTATGAAAACATGCGAGACTTGAACTCATGGATGGATTCCGCTACGGACACTCCCGACTTTTCCAAACGACAATCCGCATTCCAGAAAATAGAGAAAGCGATCAGAGAGGATCCCTTTAATCCCCTTCTCTTCACCCTCACAGCATGCAACTGTTTCTACGGTCTTATCCATGTAATAAATATTATATACATTTTAACAACAATTACTTAGAGAGACGAGAGGGTTAAATACTTTTTTTAAACCAGGAAACGGATCTGGGAATGAGAAACTCGGCCAAAAACCTGTTGATAATTCTATCCCAAGCGGTTCAACCATTGGAACCCCACCAATCCGAGAAACTCCCTCAGTTTCGCTCTTTTCTCGAGTCCGTAATCTTACCTCGGCTCCGTTCCGGATTGTATCAAAAGGAGGAAAACCGGTTTGCCGATTTTTTGCAAGTTTTTATAGCTTTCATAAAGAATGGTAAGGAGGCTCACGGAACGCTTAAAGAACTGGATAAGGTCTTATCTCCAGAGATCATCGAGGGACTTCAAGATCTACAGATTCATCTTAGAACAAGAGCTATGAATAAGTAAGATACCTACCATTGGTCGCGGCGTGTTCAGCATGGAAGAGATACCCCTGTTTAACATGTAAAGGATGGCGTGCGGCTGAATGAACGCGGGCGGCATAATGTCGAACAATTGGGGTATCTCTCTCCATGCTTTTTTGTGTAGGAATTCTTCTACGTTTGTTGTAAATTCCAGGTTGGGCAAGAGAATATTGGAAGTAGGAAAGGAACTGAGTCCAGCCATTTTGAAAAACTATGTTTTACCCCTTGCAAATCATAATTTACTGGATGAAGAAAAAATGGGGAAGAATAACAACGAGCTTATCGACTCTTCCATTGAGGTTAAACCTTTAGTCCACCAATCCTTTCTAAATCTCATTCCTATTTTTAAATGTAAACTTTTGTTGTATGTTTTTTCCAGGTTTTGAAAAACATCCTCAGCCTTCTTCCTCACGAAAGTTACTTTAAATACTTGTCAAATCTTGTGGACGTCTCAAAAAAGAAGACAAAGCTTGCAAAGCAGTACGAACGAATTCTAGTAGCCACCATGGACGCGTTCCACTTTGACCTCAGTCTTGGAACTACGGAGGGTCAAAATAGGGCTGATGCAGACGCTGCCGCTGCTGCTAAGGCGTTAGCCCAGGATGAAATAGCAGCGTCAGCGGACAACGATAAAGGTACACCTTATTTTGTAAGGTTAGACGTATATGAGATGAGTATTTATTAATGTTCTGTTCCCGTTTCTAGATATGACTGGGCAAGAAGAAGGAAGGGTGGGTGAGGGTGATTTTGTTGAATCCGAACTAGAATCAGAAGAAGAAGATGTGCCCATAAATTCTAAAACCACGAATAATACTGCAAATCAAGGCTGCTTGACCCTCGTCCCAAAATCCGGAGCAGTAAAATGTCTCAAACTGCTTAAAACAGGGATAATCCCAAAACTCCGGAAATACCTGAACTTCGAAGAGAAAGCGACCCATAAGTTATCCCGAGCAGAGAAATCCGTGGATGAAGACGTAATCCTAAAGATCCCTTGTACTCTAGCGTTGGTAAAACTTCTCAAGAAGATTCCAAAAGCCGAAGGAGAAGCCTCGATAAGATCAATAATCCCACTTCTCTGCGCTGGACTCAGGAATGAACTAGTATCAATTAGAAATACGCTACGGAAGACCCTGCTAAACGTTGTACGAGAGTTAGGTCTAGCTTTCTTCCCCTCTGTCGTAAGCTACTTGAAGTCAACGCTTCAGCGAGGTTATCAGAAGCACGTTCTGAACTTCACGGTGGGTTATCTTATAAAATGTCTGGAGACGGAGTTAAAGGCCGCCCCACAGTATCTCCCTATTAAAGAGATCCTCCCTCTCTGTGTGGATGAACTTTACGGTGTTATGCAAGAAGAAAAGGATGTGGCCAAGATTAAGGCCAAGACGAGAGAGGCTTCTAAGAGCAATGCTCATCCTATTTTGAGACTTTGTGCCAAATGCGTCCAATCCAAAGGGAGTTTAAAGGTTAGGAATCTACTACTAAACCTACCCAAAAGCTGTATAAACTTTGTTCCAAGTAAGTTTATTCTTTCCAGGCTTTAATCGACCCGGCTGTAAAACACTTTGCGGATAAAAAGTCCCCTAAAATCGCAAAGACAACGAGAGACTGGCTAGCCTCGGTGGGAGAAGGACTTGCCGACAACCTAATTCTAAATCACGAAGATCTAATCACCTGGCTTAAGGAGGTAGTAGACCAAGAGAGTCTAGAGGTCAGCCCCTCAAAGTTCAAGGAGCCTGAGGTCAAGAAAAGAAAACTTCTGGTAGAAACCAAAGACGTCTTTTTGATTGCCAGTTCCAAGAAAAAGTCCGTCTCAGACGGGAGTTCAGGAAGCCACTTCCTCCTCACCGAATTCGGTTTTAACTGCCTTTACAACGGACTCAATCGGAGCAATCGACTGAAGATGTTTCTGCTTACAAACTCCCTTGTCCATCTACTCGACCCCTTTGTCCCCAAGTTGAGTGTAGGAATTATGTCTTCTTCCAAACAGGTTTGAAACTGCCAAAGTAAATATAAAATAATCCCTAACTAGATCTCTCAACTGAAATATTTCTCAGGTCAACATCGTAGCCCTCCGTTGCCTAACGCTCCTTTATGAATTCGACTTGGAGAGTTTCAAAAACCCGGAGATAGTGGACGGTCTAAGGCGAAATGGGTTTGTGGCTATGAATAATCATTGCTACCGAACCACTTCGGATACTCAGATGACCAATTCAACATTCAAGGTTCCCCTTCCTTCCCTTTTTCATCTCTTTTAAAAATAGAAACAACTCTTTTCAACTAAACTAAATCCTTGTAGTTTTTGACCGGATTCTTCCTGAGGTTTTCCGACTACAAGATAACCGTTCAGGATTTTGAACTGATGTTAAAATGTATTCAGAGTTATCTAACCAATGGAGAGTGTTCCGTAAGTAAACAGTTCCCTTACTCTTTTTACACTTAAATTCTTTATTAATCACAATTTATTAATCGTGTCTTTTTCATTCTGTAGTCCGCAGCAATAACGTTGTTGAAAGGGATCCTGAAAAATAAATTCAAGTCTGCAAATCTACCCGAGTTGATGGACGAAGTTTTCAAGCAAAGTATACGAAGTCATTACCAACACATTAATGAAGGTTGTCGACAGGTTGGTTATTTATACCTTTAAACTTTGTACTATTTTATTTATTTGTAAACGGGAGTATATTTTAGTAAAAAGTGTCCCTTTTTATACAGGCTTACTTCATCTACTTGAGTAACTATTGCACAACTCCTAAGGAACTCTCCCTTCAAATCCAAATGATTCTTAACCAGTTCGAATATCCCATCGAGAGTGGAAGGAACGCTGCGGTTGAAATGATCACAAGTTTAATAACTGAAATGCCGCAGGTTATTAATGCTCGTTTTAAAGCTAATCTGTTTCCTATCTTTCGTAAATTATTGACTTAACCTTTAACCTCCCCAGAACTCCTTTGAAGAGGTCAAAGAGCTCCTATTTCTAAAAGCCCTGTCCACCCTGGAGAAAGAAACGCAGCCGAAGGTTCGAGAGAAACTTGTGGAAATCACAAAACGACTATTTCTAAAGGACTCAGGGAAAAAGACCCTAGTTCGACTTTTTATAAAATTGCTTCAAATGGACAAGCATGTAAGTTCCCTATTTAAAGAGACAATTCCAACCACAACAACAGCTTAAAGTGCTATGTTTTATTATTTATTATTCAGATAACAGAACTAGACACCTTCCTACTCGTTGCTGGAGGAGTGATTAGCGAAGCGCAAGTGTTTTCTGGTCCAGAACTGATCAAACTACTGGAAAAAATCCTCCAAGTTCTAGATCCAACTTCTTTTGAAGAACTGGTTGACAAAGTTCCGAATATTTCTCAACAAGCTCAAGACTACGCCATTTACCAAGCCTTGGTCTGTCTAAAGAAAGGGATTAGTCGGACTGTCGGTGGAGCCAATCTTTGGTCACCCTCTTCCTCTTGCTCCCAGTTGATGCAAAATATATTCTGTAAGTTTAAACTTAATCCGTGTTCCTAATCTATGAAAGCCAACCATCCTTTGACCAATAATTTGGAATTACAGCTAGCATGAGGGAAACTCATTTCCTCTACGAACACGAATGGGTTCCTCTGGTCACCCTCGACATTTTTACAATCGTCTTCGACAAGATGGAACTGCTAAAGGAGGATTCGAAACTAGCCTTGGTCCAGCTGATCGACATAGACGAAGCGGAGGAAACGTTGAACAAACCTCAGAACATTGTTATAACAAGTAGAGAGGATCTTAAGGGGTTTTTAACCAAACTTTGGAAAATAATTCGATTCGGTTCGAGAGAAGATGTCCTTATGAAAGTAGAGCCATTTTTAAAAACTCTGTACAAGATCTTATATCCATATTATAATAATTAACCCAGTTTATTCATAAACTTTGTGTAGGGTGCGGTAATGCTGGTCCAACTAGCCTCAATATCCGCTCATCTAACCGACCAATCCATTTTCACAGACACAATCGCTGAAATCAAGAATGCCGTCAATCACGAAGTTGTTAAAGATCCTAAAAACACTACAATCGTAAGTAATCCTCAGCATTAAGTAGAATCCTGTGCATGCGGATGTTGTTAATACTTCTCTTGTGTTTCTCCACAGCGATCCCTAGCCTTTGGAATCTTCCGGGGAGTCGTCAAAAGTATCCCTGAAGAACCTGTGAAATCCATTGCAGAGTCTATTACTCGAGTTGCTGTCAGAGAACTTACCGACGAAGGAGTTCCAGCCGAGTTGAAAGCAGAAGCGGAAAAGCTAACGGCGAGCCTACGTCAAGTGCTCGGAAACGCTGAATTCAACGCCCTATACGCTCACGTTACTGACTACTATCATCAGAAGAGGAACCAAAACAGGGCTAAAAAGAAGGAACAGGTTGTCCTACATCCGGGTCTTGTTCGCAAACGACCCAAAAAACCTACCGGTCCTGATGTAGGATTTAAACTCGCTAAAGTATCCAAAGCTAAGAAATCTAGATAGGTGGGAATATATTTTCTATTTGTTTTTAGTTAAATAAGACGTGAAATCCGTATATTTTCTACTATTTTTCCCTTAATTTAACCATAGAGAGTGACAGGGGGTTAGCGTAGAGTTATATCTCTAAAAAAATAGATTATATATTTTAAATAAATTATGTCGTCTGAGAGTAAATAAATAAATGAAGTTAAACTATAGTTCTTGATATTAATCTTTCTCAGCCTCTCTGGCATACTTCAAAGATGACAAGAGTTGTGCTGGCTGAGAACCAAAACTCTTTCGGAATGCGGCTACTTACTTACTATATTTTTCATTATATTCCTCCCTCATTCCCTTAAAAAATGGAATATATTCCCCTTTTATTTCTTGTTGGAAAGTTATTTTAAGATTTATAGTAACCCCCGTGTGCGCCTTATAGAAGAGAGGGGCTTATTAAGGAGACTTTAAGTGAAATACATTACTCCCTCGTATAATCACTTGATCTATGTAAATCCTTCATTTTTAACCAACTCACACGGAGTTTCTCTCTATTATGTACTTTTTTATACTAAACTAAACACATTAGTTATAATTTATGGGAAATGGGATGAATGCTTCTTTCCGTTTTTATGCATAGACTGTTGCCAAAAGGACAAAGGTCAGTTCATGCATTTTGGTATTGGTTTTACTCCTCCAAAACTTATTTCTATTTAACTTTCCCCTAAACTGTAAAGTTAATTCGTAAATAAAATGTCAAAAAGCGACAGGGTTTCTGAGTTTATCCGAATAAAAAGTAGAACTAATAAAGAGTTAGACCTCTTCACAAATGTGTATTACAAGATAAGCGTGAAGAGTATTCCCAACGGGGTTGTGACCTACGAGTCTTCACCAAGAGACGAGGGTCACCTCGTCCAACTCAGCTTCAATGACCTTGACCTCGACCTAGATGGGGAAGAGCCCTTCCAGTCTAGTTTATCTCAGTTGTGGCACATCTGCCCAGCCACCGGGGGACAGGACACTGACTACCAGATCCGAGGTTCCATATACTTTCGCTGTATTTGACCTCTGACCTTCCGCATGTCTATCTAAAGTTACTTTATTGCTCTCAGTAGGGACATATCCAGAGGGTGCTTTGACCTACACCCACGGGTCAAGTTGGGGCGGACGTTACATGGAGTTGGACCTGACCCACCCTGAGAATTACACTGTAGGAGCAACCATGCACTCATCCGCCATGTGGTTCTTTGAACCTTCAGAAATCCCCATGTATTTCATAATTGGAAATAGCGACGCCCGGAGGAACCCTAACTTTGTCACCTTCTCTAACGAACCTTCGCAGGATGGTCAACTCATGCAGATTGCCACCAAGGAATTGGAACAGTATGCTCCCAAAGGTCAGTGTACGTTGACCTTGACCCCTTTTTCTCATTTAAAATGTACCATATATATATAATCCTATTCTTTAGCCACATTCCGTCAAGACGCTCTTTGGAGTTTCAAACCATGCAACTACCGACTGGTCGGCCTAGTCTGCAACTTCCAGTTCGACCTCCCATCCCCAGAAACCATATCCGAAGAGGCTTATCCACTTTGTGTCATGGATGAAGTTATAATAACGTCAGATAACCCTTCTATTTCCCACAAGGAAGAAATCCCAGAAACCTTTGCCCTCTGCTTTCTCCAATCTTTCAAAGCCTTGGGAAGTCTTGTAATAAAAGGGGCAGAACTCTCAGCAAAGCTCCCTTTCTTATCCAATAAAACTCGAGACTTATCAGAGTTTGAGAAACGATCCAATACCCAATGGGCTTGTCTTATCGGAACAGAATTCAACCTTGACACGCAAGGCCTTACCCTTCCTCCCGGAGTGGACCAACTGAAGGTTAAGGGATTCTGCAGTGTTTTAAAACAGTTGGAGATCCCCTTCACAGCCGAGGTCCATATCACTGCTAACGCCATTCTTCCTACAAATTGTAATCCCGATGCTAAGAACCTTATCCAGCCGATCCTTGACCCCGAAGTTATCAAGCATTTCCTCAAGATAGAACGCTTCAGTGGAAAGATAATCCAAGAACCTAAGACAAAAAAACAAACTCCAGCGTCCGTGACAGAAGCGTCCGACGCCGTTGTACGCTGCTCAGTAGCAGGCCTTTTGAAATCTACCTGCGGTCTCGACACTTTCATCCATGTCCAATAATTAAAGTCAACATTTATTCCCATATCTACATACAATTTCAGCTGTAAATCACACTATTTTATAGCTTTTTAACCCAAAGCCTTCCTCACAATTCCTTGTTCTTTCTACACAGTTGAGAGAGTTGGTAGTTTAAATATAAAAAAAGTCCTACTAACTAGGAAAGAATGGGGTGATTGTGTTGAAGCTGTTGGTTTTAGTGGTGGAATGAAGATAAGAGGAGAAACTCGTGGGATAAGCCAAGCGTTAATCGTTAATTCTCTGATAAGGATATACCTTATCCAAAAAATGAATGAATGCCACACAGACACTCTTCTGCATAATCCTAGTTTATTTTGGCTCTTTTGCTCATCCAAGCGGAACCGTTTAATGAGCTTGATCGCCTCATTATTTATCCCTTTTTGTATAAAAATTATAATTCTATCCTCCTCATATTTTTTGGAACAGACCTTTTCCAGTTTCATTCAGAGTTAAAGCGCAAATCTCAGGGTTTTTAGATCTTAATTCACGATAGGAAATAGAGGGACTCAGGGACTCCCATTGTTTGTATTGTAATTCTTAATAATAATAATAATAATAATGATTAAACCCAGACTTTCCTCCTCCTTGGAAATATATTTGGCTTATCCAAGATAACATATATCTCCTCAGCCTCAGCCACTCTCTCAAGGAATGGCCTTAAATATTTATTCCGCTGTGGAGAACTATATATATATCTCTCTCTCAAGTCTCTGACTAGAACTGCCAAATAATAAATAATAGAATGAATTAACTTTTGACAAGATTGACTCATGTTTTTAGATCATAATTAACACATCTTTGCCAAGTAAATACAGTTGATCATAACCCAGGACTTTAACCTTCTATTCATTATCTTTATCAAAAGAGATGCACCTAACTGTATGGTAATCCTGTCTCTGTTTATTGAACTGGTCTACAGCTACAGCTACAACCACAACCACATAGGATTTTGAACATTTAACGTTGTCCATTTAGTGGAAACGGCACATTATTTATATTCTGCATCTGCATCTAACTAAACAAAAGACGCTTGTCTTGCAAATAATTCTGCGGAAGTAAATAATTCATAGCAACTTTACTAAAAACCATGAAGCGCTAGCCCAAACCTCCACAATTCCCACTCAAAATGACCTCCGTAACTGTCAAAACGGAGATAGAACTTTCGGAAAAAGTAGTAGAAAGTATAAGTTGTTCCCCAATAGAAAAACCCGATATAGAAACTAATAACTCTGCAGATATTCCTGGTACAACTCCTGTAAGCCTTTCTCCTCAAAATACTCAAGAAAGTCATCGGAAATCCGGGTTAAAAATGTCTCTGAACTTTGTGAAAGTTCCCATAGAAGTTATAAACGTGCCCTTAGAAGAGCTGGTCCACCTCCCGCAAGAACTGAGGGACGGGATATCCCCCGGGGAATTTATCCAAGTTCCGGTACCCCTTCTTCAGAAATATAAAGTAGGGTTCGTCGGGTCCGGGTTTCTGACGGAATACCGCGGGATGCTCCTAGCTCTAGCATCCTCCCTTTTGTTCTCACTGACCGCGCTGATTGTCAAGTTCCTCAAGAATTATCATCCCTTTACAATAGCCCTGTGGAGATACCAAGGGGCCCTTCTACCCTCCGTTATTATGCTTATCTACAAGGAGGTCAAGTATCGGAGGAGTTGGCATATCCGAATTACCCAGTTTAAGGTCACCCAAAACCGTTTCCAGAGTCCGATCTTTGCAAACGTGTACCCTTGGACGGATGGGAAAAAGTTTAAGATGTCCATGCTCGTTTTGGTTAGTGCTAAGAGCGAGATTGCGATGGGGCGCTATTCCCCAGGGGGAGGGAATTTTGCTAATATTTATTTACATATTTTATTAACAGTTGCGGAGTTTCCTGACCTGCAACGCGCTGCTGCTTCATTTCTACTCGTTGAAATATCTTGAAATGGGTGACGCCCTTGTGATCTCCTCAAGTACCCCTGTCTTTGTGACTCTTTTTGCCCATATCTTTCTCGGAGAAAAGTGTGGACTGGTCCCTATATTTTCAGCAATTATGACCGTTCTTGGGGTCATCGTTATCGCCAGACCCCCTCATATATTTGGACACGAGGAATTCGACAGGGATACTATGGTTTGTTAATTTAACCTTTAAAACTCTTAAATGTAATTAGGAAAGCGCCATGCCTGCGCCCTCTCAAAATATGTCCCGGTGCTTAAAAGGCGTATGCCCAGTTACATACTTCTTGTAGAATCGCTAAGGATAGGGCGCGTTAAATTAAATTAGATAGGTATTATGCCCTGTTTTGAGCATGACTTCGCGATCAGGGCAGTATAAGGGCGTTAGGGTATATGGAAAATTCCTAGCGATGCCTCGCGCCCAATTGCTAAGAAGGACTGTTAAATTATATGGGCAATAGGGCGCGTTAAATTAAATGGGCAATAGGGCGCGTTAAATTAGATGGGCAATAGAGCGCGTTAAATTAGATGGACAATAGGGCGCGTTAAATTAGATGGGCAATAGGGCGCGTTAAATTAAATGGGCAATAGGGCGCGTTAAATTAGATGGGCAATAGAGCGCGTTAAATTAGATGGACAATAGGGCGCGTTAAATTAGATGGGCAATATGGCGTGTTAAATTAGATGGGCAATATGGCGTGTTAAATTAGATGGGCAATATGGCGTGTTAAATTAGATGGGCAATAGAGCGCGTTAAATTAGATGGACCCATTTTTGGGTATGAACTCGATCGAGACCAGGGTGCAAGTGCAAGGGCTTATGGTAAATCCCTAATTATAATATATAATTTCTCTCTCTAAATTTTTGTATTGCAGATAGGGACGGCCCTAGCCCTAGGTTGTATGCTGGTAGCGACCGTCTCCTACATCGTTCTCCGCTACATTCGAAAAGTCCATTATGCCGTCACAAACCTGGCGTTCGGCGGATGGGGCACTTTCGAAAGTTTGGTTTTGGCAATAGTATTTGGAGTCTTGAGTTGGCCCCATTGTTACAAAGACTGGATCGCAGCCGTGACTCTGGCCTCCTTGACCTTTGTGGGTCAATTGGCCATTATAAATGCCATGAAGGCCGAACAAGCCGGCCCTGTCGCCCTCGTTAGAACTTGCGACGTCATTTTTGCATTCTTCTGGCAAATCTGTGTCCTAGACTGCTGGCCGGAGATTTATAGGTAAACGAAACAAGGTCAAAGGTCAAAATGAATGGATAAGAGAAAGGCTAATATACTATGACATTTTTCAGTTGGATTGGCTGCTCAATAGTCGCATTTAGTTTGATCGCCACAGCGCTAAGGAAATGGGTCGCTTCCCTCGACCAAACCGACATCAATCGGAAACGATTCAACTTTATCCTACTTTAGTAAACTATTCTAAATAAACTTGTTAAATTAAATCCAAAATCCAACTCATTCCGTTTCCGCAACACAATTAAATAATCAATAAATAGACGCAATATATGTTACTAAGTCATATAACGTTTTTTTCATACTTTTTTTGCAATGTTTGAGGACGGATGCGACAAACTAGTGTAATATGAGCGTTCATGAATGTTCATAAATGACCGTTTGTGTTAGTTTTTAACGCTCTAGCAGTCTAAGCCTGTCTAAGCAGTCTAAGCAGTCTAAGCAGTCTAAGCCTGTCTAAGCAGTCTAAGCCTTACTTCCTATAGAGAGTAAATTCTGAACTGGGGGTGACACCCCTTTCAGGTCACTTCTTCTAGTCCTTACATTTTTAACTAACAATAAATTGTTTTATGCAGTGTGGATATTGGTGTAATCAGGGATAAAAACAATAATAACAATAACAATTAAAAACAGTTTAAACATGCACATCATTATTAAACTACCGTATTGTCTCGAATAGAGTGTCCTCCCGCAAATAATGTGCCCTTTTGAATAGTAGCCCCCTTTCAAGTTGGACATCATTTAATAGTATACGACCGTACCAAATAGCAATCCCCTCGCGAATAGTAGACCCTTCCCAAACAATTAGCCTGCGGGGTTTGCTTTTGTACGCTGTTTCATTTCTAGGAGTAATCTGGGTGTGCAGTCAGTTTGGCGAAGACACATTGGCGAAGACCAAAGTCACTTTGGCGAAGCAAATTTGGCAGAAAAAAGGCGAAAAATATCCACCTTGGCATAGACACATTGGCAAAGACATATTGGCAAATACCGCTGACACTTTGGCAAAACTAAAAGGTGCTATTTCTGCTGTAAAAGATGCTTTTCCCCTATCTAAGGTGAACGGTTGTTTTTTCCATTTATCCCAAAGTATATTCAGAAAGGCACAAGAGATTGGATTACAGACGCTGTACACTGAGGATGAAGTTATCCACAAGCGTGTTAAGTACTTTGCAGCTCTTGCATTTGTATCCCCGGAGTATGTAAGATTAAAATGTCAAATTCTTTGCAAAGAATTGCCAGTTTGCCTTCTTCCTTTGGCCCAATACTTCGAAACCACTAGCGTTGGCACACTTATCCAGGACCCTTTATTTCCCATTCCATTCTGGAATTCAAAGGATAGAATTTTGCACAATGTCCCCCGAACCACTAACAACGTAGAGGGTTGGCACAGCCGGTTTCAGAGGACTATGAAGATGTCTCGACCACCTTTGTGGAGATGTATCTATGGTATGCAACAAGAGCAGAGCAGGGTGGAAAATGATTACCTAAGAATTGAGAACGGTCAACTGCCTACGTTTCAGCGGAAGAAGTATAGGGAGCTTGATGAACGTTTACTAGAAAATGTCAAAAAATTCAAGTTGAGTTGTAAATTTGAAGTTTTGATGACAAGGAATGACAGAAAAATTGATAATAAATCCAATTTTTATTTTGTCAAATTAACATTTTAGAAGACATATTTGACGAGCAAGGATTTACTTGAAGATTTTTTATTGATTAGTCAAGCTTTCGTCTGTTACTACAAACTTCATCAGGACATTTAACATTTGTTTCTGCCAAATTTACCTTTTTTTGACAGCATTTCTGCCAAAGTGTCTTTGCCATATTGGTGTAGGTCTTCGCCATTGTGGTTTTGCCATTGCGTCTCGAGATCGTAATCTGTTGAAACTTTAGGACAGAGCCAGCATTTCTAAAGTTTCGTGTTTTTAAATAAAAGGTTACACATAATTTCTGGTGGATACCAGTTTAAACGTAGCACAGGACTGGTCCATCTCTTCTAAAGTTTTGTGTGTTTAAATTAACGGTTACACATAATTTCTTGCGGAAATCTGTTGAAACCTAGCACAGGACCTGCATTTCTAAAGTTTCGTGTATTTCAATTGAAGGTTTCACTATTTCTAGGGGCAATCTGCTGAAACTTTTGGACAGGGCCTGCTTTTCTAAAGTTTTGTGTATTTAAATTAAAGGTTACACATAATTTTTAGGGATAATTTCTTGAAACTTAAGTACAAGGCCAGCATTTTTAAAGTATCGTGTATTTTTAAATTAAAGTTTACACATTATTTCTGGGGGTAACCTGTTGTAACTTTAGGACAGGGTCAGCATTTCTAAAGCTTTGTGTAATTAAATTAAAAGTTACACTATTTGTAGGGGCAAATTGTTAAAACTTGACGACGGGCCAGCATTTCTAAAGTTTCTCGTATTTAAGCTAAAGGGGTTTCCGATTAACACAAGAACTTTGTTTATCCTGATCCACAGGTTTCAGAAATGGATGGTGGCATTTTATGCCAGCGTTTGTTTCATTTATAGCATAGTTGCCAATTTATTGTGGACATTTTTCCTTCGAGCATAGAATAGTAGTATAAACTACAGACAAGTAGGTCCCTAAATTTCCCCAAATTTCATGAAATTTTTGTTCCGTTGCCAGCAACAATAACCTACCCTTATTCTTTGGAAACAAAGACTTTTTGGAAAGTTTTTCAAAAATTTTAGGTTTTTTTCTTAAGGGTCCATGATCGTTAAGGAAACTTCCGGTCCAGCATAGGGAAATACATGTTAAAAAGGGTCATTTTTGAA
>JAQFZX010002274.1:0-20347 GCA_034682405.1 Hydroisotoma schaefferi | reverse complement strand
ACATGAGTATTTCTTAGCTATAAAAATATTGTAGGTAAAGCCAGTAAAGCAGTTTCCTTTCCATGCTTTTCTGTTACCTTCGTACAGCAACATATGGAGAAACTGTCATGATGATATTGCTCTAGTCTAGTGCAAAACGATACATTGTTATCCAGCAAGCAATTTTATTCATTTCATTATTAGCAAGAATTCATGAAAGCTTCTGCTCTTGAACAAAGAGGTTCCAGTCCAGCAACGTCATGAGCGTATAAGTGTATACAGGCCGTGAAAATTCCTACTTAAATTCCTTTTTTCAGTCTTCATCAGTCTCCTCATGATAAAACTAATAATACTTTGAATTAAAATGCTGGCTTTACTCAACCTCGCAGAAATGAAGAAATTACACGTTGCATTCCAACAATACCATTTGCTCATTTACAAGTATTTAAATTTATAAGATATCAAAACTGTTTACCTGATCTGCCTCTGCCAACTAACTATACAGCTCAGGAAATGCAAAGGTTTCTTGAAAAAAAATCAAGCATGCCATAGCAAAATTTTATAAAATATCCGCCTACTTTCTAATGAAATTCATTCATTCTGTACTCAGCTAAGAAAGAAAATGCCTTTAGGCAGTAGTAAACTAAGTTTTGTTTAGTCTCAATTATCAAAGTAGGGTATTCAAATGGAAAATAAATTAGCCTTTTCTGTATAAAACTAAAATGTTCTGTTCTGTTGACACTCAGTTCGTCGTAGGATGAATAAAAAGACGAAGCACAGTCTTCGCAAACAATTTGAAATGATTGAACTGAAACTGAGCAGAAAAGCTGAATAAGAGCTCCTCAGTAAATACAGTTCTTGGAACAATCTACTCCATCTCTTCAAAGCGGTCTCATCTCTGGCAACTCTCAACTTCGATGAATAGATTAGTTTGCAGACTGTAATTTCTCTAGCAGACCAAGGTACTTTGCTACGTTCTTGCTGCTCCAGAGTTTTACTGCTTGGTGCACAGCTTCAATCGCTGATATGATATTATATGGGAATGGGAAAATTAAATAAGGGATACTAGATATTACTGGATATGTCCAAATATTACGTTTATTAAGGCTAGCGTAGCGAAGCCTTTGTGTGAATGATCTGTCATGCTGGCTGGCTGTCCGTCCGAGCGATAACTTTGGAACCGTTGAACTTTTTTGAATTGTGTTTTCGGATTTCGGTTCTTGGGGTCAAGAAACTCTGGGAGTGCGTAGATGGGCTAATTCGGTCATACCCTCTGGGGGTGGGGTCAAAGGTCACAAATTTGTCTATACTAATCCCTATCAACCATGGTATCGTTAGAAAGGCACTTACTAGGGCATTTCAAAACAAGTATCAAAATTGTTTTGTGACACTCAGGTCAAAAGTTATGACCTTGCGAAGGTCAAATGGGGCAGTGTGAGATTCTACTACCAAATGGTACCCACAACCTCGACAACTTCATGCAACCTCAAAAATTTGTCACAGTGCCCCAAACACCCCAGAATGTCTCACAATGCCCACAACACACTAATAGTCTCCAGTTGCCCCCAGTATCCCAAAATGTCTCAACTTGCCCCTGACACCCCAAATGTCTCCACTTGCCCCCAACATCCCAAAATGTCTCAACTTTCCCCTGACACCCCAAATATCTCCACTTCCCCAACACCCCAGAATGTCTCAACTTGCCCCCAAGACCACAAAATGTCTCAACTTGTCTCCCATACCCCACTCTATCCTTCTTTACGCCCGTTTACAACGGTTTATTTGAAAAACGTATTCACACCCACGATTTACTGTCAACTTAGGCACGGGTTAATAAATCGTCATGATTCATGAACATATCATTTATCTATAGCAAAGTTACATGGAAAATGATGATCCAGAAAATTGGACGATTTAATCTTTATACGTACAGAAAAATTTCATGCTTCCTGGCTTGGGTCTACGACCGGAAGGCAAAAGACATAAAGGCAAAAAATAATTAAAAATTAATAAAATATCTCAGAACCAGGCAATGGATTACATAGTACAATAATAGCTAAAAACAACTACATGCAATGAGCAACTCCCCTATATAAGGAAAATGCTATAAATTTTAGCATTTGCCCTCGTGTCGTTTTTTGCCTTCCTGTCGTTTGCCCTTATGTCCATTTGCCTTTAAGTACATTTGCTTTCATGTCGTTTGCCTCTACGTCGTCGTCGGCAAAAGACATAAAGGCAAACGACGAAGAGGTTCATATACATACATTCAGTTTTTGTATTGAATGTATTGTATTCTTTATTTATCATGTCAATAACCTTTTAAGTACATTTTTAGATCCGTCTTTCAAAGGGGTTATCCCTACAACTTCTAAACTAGATCAATTAGGCTCAGGTGACGTCCTAAAAAGGACAAATGCTAATAGAATAAAGTGTACAAAAAACAACGCAATTGGCAGGGATGGGAGTCTAACGACAACCGCTTCATTTACCCATTAACTAATGGGGAGCACGAACGGAAGGCAAACGACATAAATGCAAACGACGTAGAGGCAAACGACATGGAGGCAAATGGACTTAAAGGCAAATTGACATGAAGGTAAAAGACTTGAAGGCAAGCGACAGGAAGGCCAAAAACGACACAAGGCAAATGCCAAAATTTATAGCATTTTCACAACTTTTGACAAATTTTTTTTCAAACTAAAAGTCAAACAGATTAATAAATCCAGTTATTACTGTCTTCACCAATTGAGACCTTAAATGAATGAAAATAACCTTTTCATTCTTATCTTATCTTTTTCTCATCATCTGCTCGATTTACCTTTTTCTTCGTTATCAAATGAACCTCCCTATCCCGTCTACAATTGTCTGCTCTTTTTAAAATGCTCATGCTGCTTTATTAACTTGAAAGTATTGTTACTATTGTTATTATTTAATAGTTTAGAAAAATTAAAGATTAACTTTTAATGCATAGTATTTCTAAAACATTGATTGAATATGACATTGCCAGGTTCCGAGATATTTTATTAATTGTTATATATGTCTAGTTAATTTTTAACATATGACATTGCTAGTTGCGAAATGTTGTACTGGGTTTTTTCAATTTGTTTTGTATTTTTTTTGCTTCAGCCTTATTTACTCCTAATTACTATCGCAAAGAGGGTTGTAAACCCTTATGCAATGTAAAATAAATAATAAAACCGGGAAATTTTTTTTTTGCCTTCACGTCGTTTCCTTCCTGTCGTTTGCCTTTATGTCTTTTGCCTTTAAGTCCATTTGCCTCCATGTTGTTTGTCTCTACGTCGTTTGCCTTCCGGTCGTAGACCCAACTAATGTCGAATTAGCAAAACCTTTCCTTCCCTCAATACAAGCATACAGGAAGACCGCAAAAACTAAACGGCTTGACTTGTCGAGCTTTTGGCTCGAGGTGGCCTGCGCGGCTACCTTGTTTTCTACTCATCTAACCAAGAACGGTCGGTATTATACACGAACAAACTAAAAAAGACAATGTAATCTAGATAGGGAATCTTTAAACCTTTAAGTAGATCTGAAATTTACAACCCCATCCTTTAACTGTAAAACCCATCTAATTAACATACTAAAAACAATTAAATATGGTCAGCAATATTTCCTGACGGAACTCCTTGAACCCACATACTGTGTAACTTCAAGAGCATCGAAAATCGTCCTTTAATGAGGTGAACACAAGAAAGGCTTAGTGGTAATCACTGCTAGTTACTTGTATAAGATAGATTAAGTATGTCGGTAGTTCGGTAGGGATAAAGTTTCACAGAGGGAAAGTACTCACGTTAAGCTCTTTTATCATTTCTTGAAGAATCTACCGAAAGGCAAAGGGAAATATTACAAATGCAATATTCGTTGTACTACCTAACCCATGCGTTTTCCAACGGTACTAACAGGTCATATTCCACAAGAGCCTCTCTTCAAAAAGATTCAAAAGTTCACAGAGTAATCGCAAATTGCATCTTGGCTGTTCGTATTCATTCGATAGGATCGAAGTCAAAGCATACGGGACGACGCGACGGGAAGGGTCCCCTTGCGTAAGTCTTACGCTGAGATCTCCTACTGTTAGAATGAGCAAAACTGTGTTGAAAACGTGAAATATGAATGGATGAATTATGATGAATACTTCTTTGCATCAATATAAATCCTTTTTATATAGTCTGGCTTGGCATTTTAAAATTCAAAAACTACCAACTCTCACCACTTTAACCAAAAAAAGTTAACTTGCAACGGTTCTATGTGGAGTGAAAGGTGTTGCTATTCTAAATGCATATACCGAGCGGTACTCAGGATGGGCTTTTGTTGTTGGCTGTTTAAGATGTGTGTGAAGTTGTCGAAGACGAAAAATGAATTTGAGTCTGCCAATAATATGAAAACTTCTGGATGTGTGCTGTGTGGGACACGGTAGGATCGTGGGAGCTTAACCTTATTGAACTTTCTACAGGAATTTCTTACAAATTGCCATTTTCTTTTCTATGGTCTGTCTATAATCTAGAAGTTACAGTGGTAGGAGGTTAATGTTCACATAATTTGCTTCATATGAAGTTTTAGATACGTAAACGTCAGGCAGTTTTTTCCGTCCATCTGTACCCTACTTTACTAGCCATTTAAACGCTAAAAAGCAGTTTTTCTAATTCAATTTATGCATATATACGTAACCGTACTACCGTAAAAAACAACTGAAAAATTCACTAACCGAATTTGTAGAGAGAAAGTGAGTGAAAGTACGCAAGATAATATCCGTGTAACGCTTTGTGTAGTAAGCCCAACTGTTGAAGATTGCGGGGACGCGGATACAACGGAAGGATCTGAGCCTAAATCCTGCAGTGAGGACAATTCTACAGAAAGAATGTGCCATTCAAGCGCCTGAGTAGTGATTTATTAAGGCTAGCGTAGCGAAGCCTTTATGTGAATGCTCCGTTATGCTGGCTGACTGTCCGTCGGAGGGATAACTTTCGAACAGTTGCACTTTTTCGAATTGTTTTCGGATTTCGGTTCTTGTGGTCAAGAAACTCTGGAAGCTCGTAGATGGGCTAATTCGGTCACACCCCCTGGAGGGTGGGGTCAAAGGTCACAAATCAACCATGGTATCGTTGGAAAGGTACTTACTACGGCATTTCAAAACGATGATCAAAATTATTTTGTGACGCGCAAGTCAAAAGTTATGAACTTGCAAAGGTCCCACAGGGCAAGGTGAGACTATGCTTCCAAATGGCACCCACAACTTCGACTACTTCATACAACCTCAAAAATTTGTCACAGTGCCCCAAACGCCTCACTATGTCTCACAATGCCCCCAAAACCCTAAATGTCTCTACTTGCCCCCAACACCCCAAATGTCTCTACTTGCCCCCAACCCCCCTAATGTCTCCACTTGCCCCCTACACCCCAAATATCTCCACTTGCCCCCAACATCCCAGAATTTCTCAACTTGCCCCCAACACCACAAAATGTCTCAACTTGCCTCCAATACCCCACACTAGCCTTCGTTATGCCCGTTTACAACGGTTTATTGTTTATTACTATTATTTTATCCATCCTCATCGTGAACTTGTTTTAAAATAATCATTTCCTGTTAAGTTTATTTCATGATAATACTTAGTGTGTAGTGTGTGTGAATGTACTTATCTAACGCTGAAAGGAAGACTGTCCCTGAACAAGGGAAAGTACTAGATGTAAAAGTTCTGAGTTCTGACGGTTCTATCCATCCAAAGTGATGGACGGAGTGAGTAGTGGTGAAAAAAGGAAGTTGTGAATTGTTATGAAAAATATTCTTCATCTTCAGCAACACAGCTCAACTAGTCCAGTTCTGTTGGTTGTACTTATCTGATGTGAACACAATCCTTGTATTCATAAAAATGTGAAACTGACTTTTAAGCTCATTGAAAAAATAGAGAAGAAAGATTCCACGCATATAATAAATTATGCCACTATAGAGTGTATGTGGCAGTGATGGTAATTGAACTAAACTAGAAATCCGAATCATTTCAGAAATGGATGAGGAGTTATATTATGTGTGTTCAGAAGGGTTGTTACATAAATTCAATGCACTGTGCAGTGTGTGGATGCCAACTCGCAATGCTACGGTTTGAACCATTTAACTTTGTAGGAAATCAAATCAATAGTACAAGATAGAACTATTGTCATTTCATACATGCATACATAAAAATGATACAAGTATTCGTCCTCGCTAACCTCAAATTTCATTCTGGGAGACTGGAACGTGGTCCCCATTCCTCACGCCGCCTCATCAGTCTATAGTGTATGCAAATGTGGTCATCAGCTTTCCTCCAGACGAATCCTTATTTCAGACAGAGCAGGCACACTGAATGCACTGCATACTTTACCTTGTACACACTTTCTTTTTAGAATGAAAGATGTAATTTAAAGGAGAAAGGATTTTCAATGAACTTAACCATTCAAGATAACATATTATAGTCAGTCACTACACTGCACTTAACCACCGCACCACCACAATCAGAATGTACATCAGGATGATACAGTTGAATGTTGTACTTCAAAAGGATCAGCAAGCAGCAAAAATACTTTTAGGGGAAATGAAAGCAGAGGTAGAGATGAAATATAAATGAACAGCGTGCAAGGAGAGTCATAATATAGCTTGAAAGTTTACTTTTGTTTTCGTTACAGTATAATTTACAATACGCGATCTAGTAGTAAATAATTAATAACAGCATAAACTACTGGAAGAGATAGTGTTGCCAACTTTCTCCTTGTTAGCTTATCCAAGAACGACGTAGTCAGTGCAACGATGGCAGTTATCTTCTTGTCTAATAATATTTTATGCTCTATTAATATCAAAGCAGTTACTAGTTAATTTGTTGGATAGAAGACTGCTTTGTTTTATTGTTAAACGCTATACTAGAATAAAATTTATGGACAATGTTCCTGTATTTAGTCTAATGAAATATCTCATCCTTAGGTACTATTTTAACATGAATAACAACGGGACCCAATAAGGATGGGATTTTAGTGTTAATTAAACTTTTTTAATCATATATATCAACTGAAAACCACGTTTGTCTATTCATTTGACGTCAGTGAGACATTAGAGTTCGTTGGGTAGTGGCGCACATTTTTACTGGTTATTTCCTTCCCATGAAATTACGCCTGACAATCAGTTTCCAGTTAGTAGGGTAATTTCTATCAATAATTGTAATTTACATTATGTTTTGTGTTCATTACTTTCAGTCTGTTTACTTTATTTTCATTCGTGCAACATTTGTAAGCACCATTCGGGGAAGTCAAACATGTGTCCTGTTGAGACGTTTCTTAGGACTACGTAAAATAATAAATAACCAATAACCTATCTGCACCAATCGACTGCAGTCTATCTAATACATACTGGAGTCGAACTTCAATTCTATCTAGATCTCTTATTTATTTTTTATGAATTAAGATGTTCTTTCACCCATAAACCTACTATATGACTTTGTACTTGCACTAGTCAGTCAGCCATACCTACATACCTTGCAACTGATAAGTTCGACATTTAAAGACAGAACCACAAGCGAAACCACAACCGATTTCGGAGCGAGGGGCTTCAAAAATCCCAACTTCGGCAGTAGATTTTTGTAGGTCGCATCCAAATTCTTATTTTTTATAATCCCAATCTAATCCCAAGACTCTTGTATTATTTAGTATTGGATTATTTGGAATTCTGCTTAGATTAAATCTAAAATTGTCTGAGTAAACTATACTGCTGATCACATTCACAAACAGTAGTGTTATTTGAATACGGATTCCATTTAAAACAATTTCCGAAAAAGTTAATGGTCTGCGTCTTAGGATTAAAAAGTAAAATCAAAGGTTTTGTAACATGATGTTACCCGATGGTTCAGCTTCTTAGTGACTGTTTTTAATAGTATGCTCCTCTTTTGCGTCGTTTATTTTGAAATTATCATAAGAACAAAGTAATATGAAAATTTCTGTAGGACTAAGTTAAGTTCCTACTCTGTAACTAAGTAAGTTAATAGAGTGCTACGTTTTTTACTTTAAAAATCAAATAGTTCTTCACTAGTAAAATTTCACATCCGAATGAGATATATTAAAATGCAAAGTATTGGTCCATGTTCTATTTGGTAGTTTACTTTAATCAAGTCATGGACTTCTTCTATAGAATGAAAAACTTTCCTGCTAAAAGGAACTGATGTAATTTACTTCAACACAGTCAGTAGTTACTCTATTCCGATCAGAAGTAGGTGAAACCAAATACGCTTGGTAGCAAAGCATATCTGTTGCGCTGCTATTACAAGCCCATCGTACCGTGAGGAAACTGATCCCAAAGTCAGGAAAATTGCAAAAGGAAGTTTCTTTAGCCTTGATCTAGTTGACACACGGTTTGAGAAATAAGTTTTGAATAATTATTTATAATACCTTTTTACGTAGCTCCATGCTGAATTTAATTTTAATCGAAATCAAAACCGTATTTCTTAAGTTGTGTCAATATAAATTAATGCTAATTTGAAAGTTTTACAAGCCCTGGGGGCCTGGGGGTCAAAAATCTTTCAATTTGTAACCAAAATTCAGAAATAGAAGATAAAAATTACCAATTTATTATGTTATAGAATGTAAGGAACCGGAAGTAGTCAAAGAAAGGGGTGGTTTGGGTATGCTTTAAATGTTTTCACAAAGCAGTAGGAAGTAGGATTTGGACAGACTCGGCCAACTGCCGAAGGTTTCTGACTAGTTCAAACATATAAAATAAATTGGGAACTCATGAAACATGTATAACACAATACAACGGAAGGAATCGATACCCCTGAAGTTCAAATGATATGTATAAGTGTTTCCAAGAAAGAAGGGAAGAACGGATTAATTTCCTTTTTACTACCAAACTAAGTAAATCTTCAAAGTAGGGTGAACCGTTTCCATGTTAAAGGAGGCATAATACGTAAATTATAAAAGTGTTGCTATAGGGATAAGTAGATATCTTCATGCACATGACTTCCTGCTTTTTAGTACCTTCACCAATCCCTAAAAAGCCAACAAGCTAAGATTGAGCCTTTCGTCGAGTTTACTCAACTATTACACTAAAGGATGAAGAAAGCACACCGTCATTTTAACTAAATTCATTCAATATATTCAACCTTCAAAATGGGAAGTGGCATGATGTTATTAGAATTCAGTTCTGAAAAGCCATTAGAGTCCTAGCTCAAAAGACGAGAAAGCCGTCAATCCTATGCAGTCTTTTACTGCCTGGGCTGGAGATTTTCCCCTGGCGAAGTATAGTGTACAAGTGAAAGTGGAAGAAGAGGATTGTAACCCAGTAGTTGGTTGGTGCATGATTCGAGTTTTACTTATTAGTCATAATATTCTACTATTTCCCCCTTTTAAAGAGTATTTAACTCTAATTTAAAATAAAATTGATATTGTTTCACTTGTCATGAGCCCATTAGCTCAAGTTATAACGCAAGGTTGTTAATATAATATAACTGGTGTTCTTGTGGGAAGGATGCTACCACAAACGTATTATTACTATACTATTATGCAGGCTGAAACGAAGCGGTCATCAACCAATCAACTAGCCAAAAAAACCTCAAGCACATAATGATTATTTTAGCTGGTTACAATAAAAAAAACAATCTACGAGATTTAACATTAACTCGTACACGCCGGAACGGCAGGCGAATAAGTGTAGGGTAGATAATATAACATGGTAGCTGGCTGTTTCGGCCTTCTGCGCTCTGTACTATTATTAGTAACGCCAAAACGACGTTCTTATAAACTCTTCCTTATTTTTAACCCATTCATTGAAGCACAAATTAGCCCAACCATATGGTCTACCCCATAAATCTCTAACAATATCATGCTTTACGTCTGCTTTACCACCCTCAAACATTTCATTTGCAACTTATTTAGTTAAAATTACTATTATAAATGTAATTGTCCCTTTGCTCTGCTGTGATTTAATAATGTACTTGTGCGTCAAGATAGTCAAGAAATAAGTATGCATACATGGCAATAAAATAAAACCCATTAATGGCTCGAATTCCTTTCTCCCTCGTCTTGCTTTCTCTTACAGAATTGTTAGTTGGATTGGAAATTGGAATCGTTGTTCTGTTGTATTGCAAACTTTATATGTGCTCATTTGTCAGAAGCCAAAATACGCTACATGAATAAAAATTAATTTCCCATGGCACGGATTCATTTGCAAATTCCACAGCTCTGAACACAACGTCTAGCCTACACAGCAGTTAGTGAGTAGTAGTCAGCAGTGGAGCTGCTACTTAAAAGAGTATGTGAAAAAATACTCGCTCCTGTCCCCGCTCGCCTTACTTTCCATCCATAACACTTTCACTTTCAATTTATGTTCATGTTGTACGTAGTTAAGAGGAGGTTGGGTGGTTTAATATGTCTACTTGGTTCATTGATACTGTAGATCACAAATTGCTGACTGTTGTCTGTGCTACCTAAACCTAGATCAGTCCCGTGCTTCACTTTCCCTTTGAGTACGGCTTGGAAACAACACTTGGTACAATCTAATATACAAAGTAATTGATTTTAACAGGTAAGGGTGTAGCATAGGTAGTTGACGGCTAGCAAAACCAGTGAAAATTGGTCATTAAAAAGATCTGATCAACCTATAAGCGCGATCATCCAACAGGAAAAGCAATAAAAGAACAGAACGAGAATGTCCGTGTACATAATTTGATACCATGATACCGTCCAACTGTCAAAGAAAGGTATTTATTTTATGAGCCGTTCTTTCGCCCAGCTACTCATTCCTAATTTTGTTGCTGAATTATAACCCGGATACGTGTACCTTATACTTACACTCATTGAATGTCCTCAGACTCTGTTTCCCTATACGAGCAAGTACAAAAATAATTTATGCGTCCCACCTTTATTTTGACGCAGGAAACTTCATCGACCCTATCTCTATAACGCAGCAATCTTTCATTTATTTGATAGCAAGCCATTTACAATGCTTGTGAAAGGAAATGCTTGACTTATTTCATTGCATCTTTGTTGGCTAATTTGCCCGCTGCTGCTACCATGGCAAACTTTCACTCGGTTCCAATTTAATGTTATCTTGATTGCCTTTATAGACCTTTCTTCTTTTATGATAAAATAATAAGCTTCAATCACAAGAAAAACAAAGGTTTACTTGATAATTGCAAGAAGTAGCAAAGATCAGATGTCATGAATCCCTTGTACAGTACACAGATACTAGATTCTCTCCGATCTTTCGGCCTTATTTGACTTCTAACTCTCTTTACGCAAGCCTGTGGAATGATTTTACTGTTGATAAATGGATGGAATTGCATGCCAAGTTTGAAAGCAAATGTTTTTTGGATCAAAATACATGAATGAAGTTGTTCCCAATAACCAATGCACAATAATAGATTTTCAGCATATAGATTTTAAAATTTTTTGAAACAACAGTAGAACAGCAGGTTATAAGTGGCTTCCTAACAACACAATGCATGATTTCTGTCGGTGGTCGTACTTAGATTCTAATACTGCCTTAAAATGTACTAGATTACAACAAAAAGAACCCAGAACAGAGATTTGTCCACTCGTCAACTAAATCATTTTATTGGTACACATTAAGCGAATAGGAGACATGCATGAATTACTTAGGCCGTGTTTTCAACTCTGTCTGTAATCACTCATGAATGCACTGAAGGAATTGACAAAATCGGTCGGCATTCCTTTTGAAATCTGCATGCTACAATGCTCACGGAGGCTGCCTAACGCTGATGATGATGACTATTTCTGAAAACAGGAAGGAGACATTCGAGACTTAATTTGTATTCTGCCATGAGAAAGTTCTTGGGATGTTACATTACTATAACCCTGGAGATGTAATTCGAGGTATTCCTTCAGGTTGAAAATAAGAAAAGATAGTTCTGCCTACTTGTTAAATTCTATTAAAAAAGTTAGATACAATATTTGTAGCCAACTGTTGTTCTGTTATATTGTTGGTTTTCATTAATTAAGCATCCAAACTGCTGCCGGAGCTCCGCGGAGGTTGTTACGAGCAACGAGCAAAAGTACCAATAAACTTCGCATCGTTATTGTAGAGTAACATTTACCTTTGCCACTCTCTTCTAATAATGTCTGCTCTTCACAAGAAATATTCACTCAATTAACATTAGTAATAATTTCCAAGCTGTCTCAATTTGCTTCACTGAACTAACTAAAACACGTTTGCACAAGCAGGGATTTCACTACCGTCCTTGCATATCTTACTTTACGTACGTAAAACAGAAGTGGCCTGTATTTACACTGTTGATTTATATATAAACAGTAAAATGATCATAAAGTAGTGTTTCAAAGACAGCTTCCTATCAAATGAGTTGGTAGGGTAAATAATGGGTCTTAATAACATACGTAACGCATTTTATAATGCAATGCAATATTTGAATCTTCCATCCGAACCTTGGTACTGAGTACTTCTCTGCTGAAGTGAGTTGTAGCAAAATATATGCCATATTGAAATAGCAGACATGAAAGATATTTGGCTGTACCGTTTGTTGAAATATTTATATTTGAGAAGGAAAGTTTTTTGCTATTACTAAATCGTATATTACATTGTTAAAGGAGCTTAATTAGTTTCATCGCATCTTCAATGATTCATCTCATAACAACGCATTAAATCGACCAATAAACAACTCTTCGTTCTACATAGATTATTATTGGCTGTGCATTCAACTGTCATGCAGATAGGATTGAACCCAGTATTCTAATGTATACAGCAAATAATTTGGTAGCCCAACGATTTTAGTTTCTCCATTCCGCTCGCTGCACAACTAAAGTACTTTTCAATGCAGCATGAAGACCACGAGTCTCTGCGTTAATTTTAGTCTTAGAACTTACAATTCACAGTAGTACTTGATTTATAATATAAGTAATCAAATTAGCCTATTCAGTTGAGCCTCAAATAATTTCATAAAATTTAAACATAGTGCTTCTGAACATTTCCCTAAAACTTGTTCACAATTATACATCACGAGTTAAGTAATGAGCTGTTTTCTGTAACTCCTTCCATGATTATAAACATGTGGATATTCCTGACCTAGTTTTTTGCCACTCGTCCTACCTAGGACATTGCTATCTGACACTATTTACGTACGGTCCTTATGACTACAACTAAAGTCCTAACCATACCATGCACAATTTCCTTTACACATGGACAAACTTTACTTGAGTAAAAGTACTTCTGTCTAGCTTTATGCTTCACATCTTCTCATAACATACAAGTAAATGGGCAAAGTTTGATGTGTCGTTAAATTATTTAAAATCTACTCGCTGCTCAATGCACACAGAAGATTAAATACGTAGCAATTTCGGGGAAATGAGATTATTTGATGAGTTATATTTGGTTTAAGTCATAAGAAAAAGAGCTAATAACAGAGTTAAACCTTCCTTGCTATTATTCCGCTCATTTTTGTGCATCAGTTCCCACACTGGGCCATTATTTTCCTAAGTGAAGGAGTTTCTTGAAGGCTTTGCGGAAGTCCATGTTGAAAATCGTGTAGATAATTGGATTCAAACTGGAGTTAAGGTAGCCCAGCCAGGTGATGAAGTTAACCATTTTGTCACTAGGCTCTTGACAAGAGGGACAAAATGGGATGATGACATACTGTGAAAAATAGGAGTAATACAAACAACATTAGTTTATTGTATTATTCTTTTTCACCGCATCAGGAAAAGGGATATGATGGGCTAATGCAACACATAATAGGTTAAAGAAAAAGCATACCATTAGAAAGAAGGGAAGCCAGCAAACCACAAAAACACCCATAATGATCCCCAAAGTCCTAGCAGCTTTTCTCTCCTTGGATAGTGAGATTCGTTGTTTTTCTTCTACGAACTGACTAACCTGCTGGGAGGGTTGTCTATTGGACTTTTTGCTTGTACGACTACTGGCGTGGAGCTTGGTGGAGTGACCATCAGTTGCTCTGACAGAATGATTTTGATGTCTCTGGTTTAAAGGAACCTCGGCATCTGTTACTGACTCTTCACTAACATTTGCAGGAGTAAGCTTGGAACTGTCAAACTCTTCTACATTCAGTTGACTTTGGATTTGAGTTTTTACTGGCTCTTCAACCAGAGCTCTCTTTCTGGATTGACCCTCGACGACCCCCGTTGTCTTAGAGGAACTGCCACCACCACCACCCTTGTTTGATTTCGAACGTTTCTCCTTTCGCTGCTTCTTTTGATTGCTGATGGTCTCTACACTTTGCTGTAGACAGTGATCCCCTGAGCCGTCGTTGCCATTGTTTTCTATAGAACTTATTGAGCTGCGATCACGATCTCCGCTCTGATCTCCATTGCGCCGAGTTCCACCCCCATCGCTTCTTTTATGCTTAGCCATAGCAGAGAACCTGGAAGCTCTAGCTCGCTGTCTCAGCCGTCTTCTTGTTGCAATAAATATTCGGATGTACACCGCTGTCATTAGGAACAATGGGATGAAGAACGAACCCAAGGCTGAGTAAACAACATATCCGGGTTGGCTAGTAAGTTTGCAGGGAGTGTCTTTGTCAAAGACGGCCGGCCAGTCGTTCCAGCCCAGGATCGGTGGAGAACTTATCAAAAATGACATTATCCACACAAGAGCGATGGTCATCAAGACTCGATGAAGGGTACGCTTTCTTGCGTAATTCACTGGATCAGTTATGGCTCGGTATCGGTCTATAGCAATGGCACACAGGTGAAGAATGCTTGCTGTAAAACCCAAAACAAACAATTAATAAAAGTTACATTATCTACTGCGTCATAGAAAACAGTAGAGCCAACATTAACCTAATATAAAAAATGGAACGTCCAAGGAATTAAAATTGCACAACATAGAAACGTATTGTCTGAGAGAGCAACGAAAGTCTCATTGTACTGTAGTGATTGTGCAAAGGCAATACTGAACATTTACTACCTGTTCCCCAGTGAGTCAAACTTTAGTGAAAGGAAAGAAAAAGTAACTTTGATTTACCAGTGCAACAAAGGACATCTGAAGTGACCCAGAATTCGCAGATAATTTTTCCCAAGACCCACCTTCCTAAAATGGTATACGCAACATTCAAAGGAAGCACTAGAACGGCGACCGTCAAATCTGCCACGGCCAAGGAGACAATGAAAAAGTTCGGAGCCTGTTTGAGAGGACGGTACGTGAAGACTGAGAGGATGACCAATATATTTCCAACCACTGTAAGCACAATGATCAACGATAGAGTGACAGCCGTTACAGCGGCTTCCCATTCAGGAATCGCTAACCAAACGCCCAAGCTGCTTAAATATCCTTTCACTGTCCTGTTGACCACGGAAGAGCTGTCTGAATCGTTGGTAAAGTTGTTGTAATCGAATCCAGCCTCAATATACGATGGAACTTGTACTCCATTGTCACCATCGAAAGAGAGATCCATACTGGTGTAAGAAAAGAGAAGAAATAAATTGTAAATGTAAACACGAAGGCATAAGTAATCAACCAAAACTTGTGAAATATTACCATTATTGAACTCTAAACAATTCAGGGACAAGACGGGGAAAGCATTTTCTTTGGAATTAGTTTTTCGATGAACTTTAAAACTTTACAAACAAAGAAAAAGCGGAGCAGAAAAAAGCAAACAAGCAGCCTCATCCATTTGTAATACTTTCAACAAGAAGCAAATAACCAACCAAACCCATGAGAAGCTAAAACTTTGTGAAACAAAGTTAAAAAAAAACAGTTAAGTCATGTATATTCTCAAACTCTGAAGGTAAACTGTCCCATTTTAAAGCATTTTAGTTTTCCATAAAGTTAGTTCTGTGGTATCCGATACCTGCATTCATGACTCAATCCTATAGAGCATTACAATACTCACCCACAGAATTACCAAATGCCTCATTTTAACGGCAGCGACAAATATTTTTTATCTGCTCTTGTACTGTTACCACACCCATCAGTTAGAGATAGAGTTAATAGTAGTATAGCATAGTAGCTAGATAGAACAGTCTTTCTCAGCAAAGCGAACCGGAAGGGTAATAATAATGTTTTAGGGTAGACATGTGTGTACATAGTTGAGAATTTATTCATTCAAGGAGCAGACATGTTATTAAAACTCTCCCAGTAAACAAATTGGATTTCCCATCTATACTTTCTCGCTTTACTCAGGGCTCATCATTTCCTTACAATAAAGTAAGCGGTGGAGGAGGAAAGCAAGGTCAGTGGGAAGTTATAGGTTTGTATGATCTGGATATTTTTCTAATCTTCCAGCCCAGCCAGCGTATTGAATTTATCTGTACATCATCCAACTGCACGTCCGTCTCTCCATGCACTCTCACTGTGTAGTAATTGTGTAGTACTTTCTCCAAATCAATGGAAACTCCAGGGAAGGCGTCTATTGGATATGTAATAAGAGAATGCATCAATTGGAATGTCCCTTGTTAGTTGCTGCTAGTAAATATGAGAATGGAACTAAAGCCCCTGTGATCTTCTATTGATTATGCCACGCTACTACGTGTTATATGATTCCTTGCTGGGTGAGTTGGTACGTATTGCGTATTTTATCGTAGGAACCCCATTATCGCCACCAACCAACAACCCACCACTATCCCAGTAAACCATCCATCCAACTATTTCTTACAACACTTTCCTCTACTAGTGGGTGATCATGAAAAAAACCACCTAATCACCTTTCCCTTCAAGAGTTATCATCATCCAATTCTCTCTGGTCTGGGCCGGCTCTAACTTCTAACCTTATCCTTCCCTGTTAGTCACTGGAGACGAAAATGAACGAAATCGGTCACACCCCCAGGGGGTGGGGTCAAAGGTCACAATTTCGTTTACGCTAACCCCTATCAACAATGATATCGTTGGAAAGGTACTCACTAGGGCATTTCAAAACAACGATCAAAATTGGTCTGTGACACTCAGGTCAAAGGTATGACCTTGATAAGGTCATGATGGGGCAGCGTGAGACTCTACTACCAAATGAATGCCACAACTACGACAACTTCATTGGACCCTATTTGGATGTCTCGCAGTGCCCCAAACACCCCAAACCAGGGTCACCAGGGGGGTCACCGGGGGGTCACCAGGTCACACCGGAAACATCGCACACTCCCTCCGAAGGCAACGCGCACTCCCCCCGGAGGCATCGCGCGCTCACTCCGGAGACATCGCGCACTCACTCTGGACGCATCGCGCGGTCACTCGGGCACACCGCGCGCTCACTCCGAATACATCGCGCATTTCTTTCAAACACAACAATTTCATCCCTTTGCTACGCCCGTTACAACGGTTTATTAAAATTTCAGAAGGAAACCCCATCTGTTTACTTAACAAATAAAAGAACTAACTGAAGGGAAAAGAGTTGATTTGTTTTCCAAGATTAAATGAAGTTGTATAAAATGTGGAATGAAACAAATACATGGAGGAATAAAAGATTCCACCAATCGTCAAAGTTGTACAACGAGTACAACCTTATAACGTTCCAACCACACCATAGCGATCTGAATTAACTCCGTTGAGGTATCCGGGTATCCCTTTAGTCGTAATTCTAAGGCTATGCCCACTGCACTGGTTTCTAGACAGTGTATTGGTTGAGTTAATCCAATTTTGCAACAGATAGTTAATACTCGTCGGAGTGAGTGAGCTCACACCAACCGAGACTCGATTTAACAGGAAATGAACTTGGCTATTGTTATCGTAGGGTGTTTTAAAAGCCAAAAGTCAAGTTTTGTCGCTACGGAAGACGAAGAGTTTGCACCCCAATTTTATTTAGGTCTATTTAATGTCTACTTCTTGATTATTTTCTCTAATTGATGCGAAAGTTTTCATTCCATTCTTTTCTTTTTTATTCCTTTAACCACAATGATATCGCGACTTCCGTATTCAACCCTGCACGTGAGAAGTCCTCCTTTTAATACTGTTTGCATAAAATAAAATATAAACATAAGCAGACATGAGCCTTCAAAGACTTATTTTTAACACATTTAGCAAATAACGCTGATCGGCTTTCTTTGTATGTGTGCTTGTCCTGTCAGTCAGCCCTCCTTTTTCTGTTTCCCTAAGGAATTTATTTCTTAGGCAAACACGTTTCTCTGTTTTTTTCAAGCATACCAGCACCAACACAAAGTATTTGTGTGCTGAAGCAAGATCAATCAACAATTTATTCTAAATAAAATGTAAAAAAATCAGTTCAGAGGGAACTCTTCTGCCCTTAAGTCCCATGGATTTAATGTTTCTCTTATTAGTCTTACTGATGGTAGCAAAATGTAGTTTATTCCGGTGGGAATGAAAACTCTCTGGGTGAGTGTGAGTAGGCTTAGAGCAGTGAGTAAAGGAATTGACCTGGGAATTTCTAGCTCCCAAGATTGTTGGCAAGCCTTTCTCAAAAACAAAATTCTTGAACAAAAAGACGAAGAAAGCATTTTACTAGAAACGATATGGATAAAAGTATAAACTTCCGCCCGTAAGAAGGCTTCTAGTGATAAGACTTTTAAAACTTCCGAGTAAATCGGCTCTGCACAAACGTTCTTTATTAAATGTCAAATCTTTATGCAGAAGCATGCATGAATAATAGTGATATAATGAAACTGAGATGTAAAGACCGATAAAGTCGCATGTGTTCTCTTTTTGGTTGTTATCAATTTAATTACCAGTTCCGTAAGGAAAGTAAGGAAGTCCGTAAGGAGTTTACTCCGGCAGAGGCAAATATACCTCCCTTTCTTGCTCCGACTTGTGATTTATTTACATTGAATCACTTCATTTTATGAAGTCCACATTTACAGCCACAGTAGTCTTAGAATGTCAATTCAGCATTTTTTATGAAAAAAAGTTCAAGTAGACACGGGTTAACTTCGCTAATCACCTTGCTTATTTATTTATATTATTATTATATTATTCACCAGAACTTTTTTGCCTAAAAAATTCACATTTCATAGTTAAGGCCCATTCGTAGAAGGTATATGTCCGTCAATGATACCATGGGGTAGTAACTTTCACTTTCTAATCCTCTAGGAAATGCATCTTTGAATATCATTAATGTTAATCATTGCTAACATATATGTTAATTACACTAATCCAGAAGTCAACATCTTGTACTGGCCTATAATAATGATAAATACTGAAGAAAGACAAAGAGTATGTTCAGATATTAGTGGGTTAAGTAAGCCATCTGCCTTTAGTTATGCATGATAGCGAGCACCATTTTCTGAGTTTTCTGGCATGTGCAAAGTCCTTTCTCAGAAAGTCAGCCACTACGAGAGTGCTCAGCTATTTTTCCTAATTGACATTAGAATTTTAGAGTTGACTGAACTGTTCGTAGAAGTAAGTTAGGGATTTTTTGTTAGTTTTTATCTCTCTAAATTTGTTAAACCTGTGTACGTGTCCCTCGTTCCATTGGCTGAAAAGTGTCGCGTTGGCAGGGGGAGTATTTTTTTGTAAGTTGGCATTTTTTATGCCATTTAAGTGGGGATTTAGTCCTAAAAGTGTCATTCAATCCGTAGATTTCTTGCAAGTTACAAGTCATAATTTTATTGGAAAGAATCTTTGTACTTTGTCGAAATTCTAAGATAATAAATGAGATAAAAAGGGGCATTTTTGTTTGATAGTTTCCGAGTTATTTTCATATTATATTATACAAATTAGAAGTGCATATTTTAGATTTCAGAGTTTTGCATTTTAATTGAGTAAAAGTTAATTCTTTTTAACAATGACATCTCCTCGGGTTTCTTTAAGTTTACAGGTCACATCCAACCCCACAATTTAGTTAAGAGGGTGACCTTGTTCCGGGTAGAAACATCCCAGTCCCAGTTATTCAACAAATACTATCTTCTTCTGGTAATAACCATTCGACATAAGGATAGCCCATTTGAGGTTGATTAATTCTTCTTGTCTACTTCCCAGAATTAGTGCTCCTTTTTACAAGGCCTTTTATTCTTAAATGTTTTTTTATTCCGATCAACTGAATAACTAAATAAAAAATAATAAACATCGCAAGATGCCTTTAGAATTCAATTGCCTCAACAACATAGTAAGCGATTTTGAGAACCACACGACTGAAGAATACATGAAAGGGCTCTTCTGCTATCTCCGTTTTGTGGAATCAAAATATTTTTATGACGGTTTATTTGACTTCATGACTTTTATGCAAATATATTCTAGTTTTTTTTATTTTTATGCACTTTGAAATAAAAATTAGAATCCTCCTAGCATTGAAAAATTGCTATGAATTGTCCTTGCTGTGAATTTGCATCTGTCATTAAATGGCGTTGCTATGAATTTTACCTGCCATCAAATGTCCATGCTATGACTTGTACCAACAATGAATTGTCCTTGCTGTGAATTTGCATCTGTCATTAAATGGCGTTGCTATGAATTTTACCTGCCATCAAATGTCCA
>JAQFZX010002273.1:0-20349 GCA_034682405.1 Hydroisotoma schaefferi | reverse complement strand
GGACTTTTCCATAAGATTTCAATTTCTGAGAGACTGTTCATTTCGACAACTACAGGTCCTAAGTACAGTTCCATGTTAGGTTTTGCAATGCCACACCACAGTGCGGCAACCAGTACATTGCGTTTTCGAAGGTGGAAAGGAAGTTCATTTAAAGTTAAAAGAACAGGCCAAATGGAAAACTTGGAGGATTTGAATACAGGAACGCCATCAACATTAAAAGAACAAGTAAAGTCGGTGACATTTTTTCGAAGACTTAAATAGGAGTGGCCTGACCGAACGTCTTCTAGATTAGAGTTCCTATGCCTATGCATAACGTTATAAATCTCTTCCCTGGTCT
Organism: Hydroisotoma schaefferi; assembly: GCA_034682405.1. Taxonomy (NCBI): domain Eukaryota; kingdom Metazoa; phylum Arthropoda; class Collembola; order Entomobryomorpha; family Isotomidae; genus Hydroisotoma; species Hydroisotoma schaefferi. The sequence goes on along the minus strand of JAQFZX010002273.1, from coordinate 20,012 downwards.
CCTTAATACTCAGCAATAGTTCAAATTGCCTTTTCAAGTCAAAAACTAAAAAAAACGAACCCTTTAAAACCAATTGAGATTCTACATGCACCTTACTACAATATAAACACTTAAAATCCAGTTGTAACGTCTTTTTGCAATCCTCACAATAAAATACTCTAGTACTCCACGATTTCTCTGCTGGTATTGTGGAATAGTATCCATGAAAAGTGCTCGGGAACCGGGCGTAACTGGGCATATGAAGCTTAGTAAACTTCAAAATATCTTCTGTAGCTGCTTTTGTGAGAGAGTGCTTCATGGCCAGCGCTGTTAAAAGCACCATACTTTGCTTTCCACTCAGCAGTATGGATGATACCAAGGGCTTTTCTACCTAGATAAAAGCAGTTAAATTAAAAATGAATCTATGCACCCGTCGATTACAATTTCTAAAAAAACTGCTTACATAAACTGCTGCCTCAATGCTATCTGAGGAAGAATCCCACACATTTGGGTCGCTGCTCCCACTCCCACTGGATACGCTAGACACGTCCCATTCAGGCAATCTATTTAGTTCCGTCGGATCTACAAATTAAAGTGCAAAGTTGTAGTAATATACTCGTGCAATTTGGAGGAATGACACCTTTTTTTTCGTTGACTTCTCAGCATATTTGTGATTAAAATCAGCATTACCAATCGCTGATGAACATTCAATTGACTCGTCATCGTTTAAGTCCTCCTCACTATTATCATCACTACTTAGAATCTTGAGCTTGTGAGTACCAATGCGGTTTACCTGAAAAAAGTAAATAAAATAATTAAACAATTAAATTATTTTTGGGTCTGAAAACTTACCTTCTTGTTTAAACTGTATCGAACTTTATAAGAAAGGGACTTCTTCTGCTTAGCATTTTCTGCTGTTTTTGCGAACTGACTCTTTTTTCTTGATTGGTTCATAGTGAGGAACGTCTTAATTTAAATAATAATTGCTCATTTAAGAAAAGCTTGACTAATAATAAAATAACTCACTTGTACAAAATATTGGATTGCATAAAAAGCGCCCCAAATTATCATGTTACAGATATACTGTAAGTATAACGTGAACCTATAGCTATAGACGTAGTTACTAACTCTGAACAGGATTCAACTTGTTCATGGTTTGCCTTTTTTTACGCATGTTTAAGGAATGAATTTGTGCGGTAAAAAGAGAATGAAAACGTTCTCCTTCCCCGTTTCGGATCTGATTTTTTAAATAGTAGGAAGTTTTACATCAATTACTTATTTAAAGTTGTAATAATGGATAAAAAATACGCTGTTGTACTTTGGGATGAAGAACCTACCTACAGTGTAGTAAGTTTGAACAAATTCGGGACTTTGCAGACAGATTCTCAAGACGATATTGTTGAGGGACGGAGCTATTTAATTAAGTGGAACAAAGAGCTTCACCCAGGAACTGTCCAAGGAATCGGTAAGGAATTCAAATACTGTTCATTCCCAAATAACAATTTGGGCCACTTATTAGTTTTTCAGTTTTTCGGGGGTCAAGTTTATCACAGAATAAAAGGGAGCTATTGGGTTTATTAATAATAATTAAGGAGGGGCACTTTTCCAGGATGGCGGTACTAGTTTATGTGATAAAAGCTCATAAAATAAAGTTTTGCAGGTTCGAAAAGTGACATGAGCAAGCTTGAACTGGATTTGGCTCAAGCAGCGGCGGATCTGTCTTTTTCTCATGGAGAAGTAGATGACTTTTCTACAGGAATTCGAAAACGAAAATCTCAGTTTCGGTATGGCGAGGATTTTATAAATCCTGCAGAGGTAAGAAGCAGAAGTATAGACATACTTATCAAACAGAAAGTATTTTATGTTCTGTTAATGCGCGCTAATAAATGGTATTTAACATACAGGTTTTGCCAACGAAAAAACGGAAACCAGCTCAAGCGTCCGCTGTTGTCCTTTTGCCTCCTGAGAACATTGAGGTAAGATTGTTACATTTCCATTGTTTTCCGATAAGCAGCTTATAAGTAACGAATTGAATATCTTTTTTAGGTTGCAGAAAACGCTGAAGAGTGCGCAGCTTTTGGCAACGAGAAAGAAAACCAGTTGATTGAACTGCATCAGGAAGTTGAGGGTCTTTGCAAGAAAAACCGAAAGCTTACTAGTAATGCATTGAACTTTATATTCTATGATCATTTGTCCCAGCTTACTTAGAAATATTATTAATATTGGTTCCAGAATTACTCAAAAGGTCCCACAACGCTGCGTCTGCAGTCGAAGTGCCAAGTTCAAGAGTTGAACTTGATGGAGGAGTTACCCTCGACAAATCGTTTCTGGAATTAATTAAGCTTAGTTACCGAAACCGACCATCAGTTTTCCTGAGAAAGCTACTTTTTGAAGGCGATGTTTTCACACTGGAAGAGCTGGCAACTTCATCTCTCTCTTGAAAGCCGTCACCCCTGTTTCCAAGAATAACTAGAGCTCCTCTGGACCCTCGTCGGTTTGGTGCTTTAAAAAGTAAGATGAATGTTTTTAAAATATGAAAAAAGAGCTTCATTAAATATTATTCTTACTAAAATTTCCAGAATTCACAATTCAGACGTGTGGGCTAACTTTTGGAACGGTGGAGTGGGTGCAGTTTGAACAAAAATAAAAAACATCCCAGGTGACGCCAGGAAAAAACTAATGAACCGAAAAAAGGTAGATTCTGGCGTGAACTGAAGTTATCTTGGCCGTAAATTAATTTGTGCTTGATTGATTCATATATGCAAAAATTATGAATTTAATGAGCATTGAAAATAAAGTTGTAAAGTTTTCCAGATATGAAACGCTGATTTTTTTCATATAAGACCCCTTTGTACCCTATAGGAAATGCGCAGTAACGGTCCACCTTAATTTCATATTGTTCCCTGGAGTTACCATACTGGAAATGAGTGTATGAAAACCTTCCCAGTTTCATATTACTTTTTCCTGTATGACGGTCGTATAGGAACGCATGGGTTTGTTTTGCAAGGGTAAGCCCAATTGACTGGGCTAAAAATGACCAGGAGTGCTTTTCCAATCAATCAAATGTGACAAAAAAAGATAATATATCGCACCGTGATACGTCACAACTACTGTCTTTGGATTATTTTATTGTAGTCATCCATTATTTATTTGACCACTTTTACTCCGTTTGTTTCAAGCATATGTATTCAAATCTGTCCCGATTCTGTTTCTGCACTCATCTCCTTTTGAAACAAATCCATGATGGTGTTCCAACTACCGAAAACAATTTTAATCTATTTGCTAACGCTTACAACCCTAATTCATACTTCTTCAAGTGAAATATCGGTTAGAAAAGTGTTAGACTATTCTGTCCGACAATATGCCATCCTCTCCGAGAGGGTCAATGACGAAACGGGTTGTATAACTGTAGGTAATCCGCTATCTACTACATGGACCACAACTGGTGTCGGAGGTTGGACGGCAGGCTTTTACGGAGGATCTTTATGGATGTTGTACAAACTGACTGGGGACACTTATTGGAGAAACCTCGCCCAAGCCTTCCAAGAGCGGGTCAGAGAGCGTCAATACGACACTGGGACCCATGACGTTGGCTTCGTCATTATGTCAACTTTCGGGCTTGGATTAGAACTAACTGGAAACACGGAGGAGTATGCTCCAGTCATTGTTCAAGCAGCGAGGTCACTTGCGACCAGATTTGTTCGTATGCTGAACTTTATTGAATACTTTTAATTAACCTTTAATATTACTAAAGTTTAATTCATCAAAAATTGTACTGCGTTCTACTTTAATTTTCTAAAACAGCCGTTGCAGGCGTCCTAAGATCCTGGGATAATGACAATGACCATACAGGATTCGAAGGCGAGGTCACCGTGATAGCGGATAACATGATGAACCTTGAACTCCTTCTAGAAGCAGCTAAACTATCCCCCGACCAAGACTCCAACCTCACAGCGCTCGCAGCGTCCCACGCTCTCAAAACTTTAGTCAACCACTTCCGTCCAGGCGGTTCCACTTTTCACGTAGTGGCCTATAACGAAACGGATGGGTCCATAGTTCGAAAATATAACCATCAAGGATACGCCGATAACTCCACCTGGTCACGGGGACTAGCCTGGGTAATCCACGGATATACGACCGTCTACGAGTATCTAAATGACACATATTTCCTCCAAGCTGCTGAGAAGGCTGCGAGCTACTTCATACCGAGATTACCTTCGGATTCTGTTCCATATTTTGATTTTGATGCCCCCATTGCCTCCGAGTATTATCCAAGAGACACGGCCGCAGCTGCAATAGCTGCCCATGCCTTCCTTAAGCTTTACGAAGTTACTGGAAATGCGACGTATTTCGAAACGGGAGAAAGAATCATGGAGTCACTTATGACGGACAGCTATCGTGCGGATGGAAGGGTCGAATACCAATTACCTGCTTTGATTGCAAATGGAACGGTCTTTTACTACGAGAATAATTTAAATACTGCTATTGTTTATGGAGATTTCTATTTCCTCAGGGCTTTAGATGCTTACGAACAGATTTTAGGAAAGTTAAAAGATTATAATACTGCGTAAAAGTACGAATTACTTACTATCTGCGAAATTAAAAGGAAACCATGTGCATATGAGAGATTTGGTTTTACGAACACTTCCATACCATAATTCATAATCAAAACCAATAAAAACTCCAAGTTATTTTAGTTTCTTTCAGCATATTATTTGTTGTTAAAATTCCCATTCTTTTTCTTTTGCTAAATTATTATAAATGTTTCCACTTTATACTTACCCTGCTGTATTATCCTAAATAGTGACACTCTGTATTACATTAATTGGGGTTTTAAGGATAGATCATACAATTAAAGTGGAATGGAATTGTATTCGGGGGAGGGCACTATTCCAGGTTTTGCGGTACTTTAAAACATGCAGCAAATCCCAAGTAGAATCTAGTCAGGATTTACAAAAGTATCATGCAAAGCATAATGCATAACTATTTAACTAACTATATCCATATCGATGGAATCAAAAACTATAAAAAAAAACTCCAGTAATAAACTAAGTAACACGAACGATCTATCTTTTAAAATAGCTCTTGTATCCGTAAGCTTGTCATTCATACGTTATGGATCTGATTTAAAAATACATAACGAAACTCTCCTTAATTCAAATAAAGATATTACACACAGTTTTTTATAAGGAATAATAATCGTTTTACCACCGAACTTATCATGCATAGCATAAGCTTTGAGTAAGTACAATATTGTCCATCCTGCCTGAATAAAGCACAAAGTTTACTTTACTTTGTTTGCATTTAACTTTTTTTCCACGTCCCATCAAACCTAACTTAAATATCTTCAGTTTTTACATACGATTGGGTTTCTCGCATAGAGATCATTATTATCAGTCAGTGTTTATTCAGTACATCTATCTACCAGACTTGCCTTTAAAGTACTAAATGTATAGCAGGAGAGGTAGCAACAGCAAACTCGAAACTGAACTTTATATGCATTCTGATTCTGCTTCTGCATCAGTGATTCTCTACTACTAAAACTACTTTTAGTTTTAGTACAAGAACTCAGTGAGCAATGCGGTTTGCCAGTCACTTTTTTTTAGAAACTACAACCAACATATGATTTCCTACTAGCAAGTACGAGAGTGGCCAAGGAAGACGATTTCTTGAAAAAGTTTATCCAAAATGTACAGAAACTGAACTGAATCATGGAAACCCAATTTTACAGCAAACTAATGAAGTTCTCTGGTCCCTGAAATAGATAACCGTTCAGTGAACGAACCTATAACCTTATTTGGGATTCAGAATATGAGAAATTGCAATAGTAACGGAAATTAATACCGGATACAGACATTAATACCTGAGAAATCTGTGCTATAATAGCTTTTTACTTGCAACATTTTAATCATAAAAGCACAACACTTTCCCGTTGTTGGGGAAATAACACTTAAAGTTAGACTTTGGAAACCTTTTGTATGAAAAAAAAATGAACTTTAGTTAAAAGTTGATTGATTACCATAACTAACTAAACGCTACCGTTAGCCTAGCGGTAGCATTTTACGAGCCTGTATTTTCATAGCCTATTGAATTTTGAGTTACATTGTGAATTGTGTCATAACTTTAAACAAAAAACAATAATAAGCTTCTGCTAATATTGCTAATAAGCATCCACTATTTATGTCAATTTACTTCCAATAATGCAATAAAGTCAACCCAGACTTAAACTAACAATTAACCCAGTCCTTAATCTCAATAAACTCCCGAAGAAGTGGCCCATCTCTTCAAGGAAAGATTATGCCTTCTTCAATCTCATCGCTAAAGCTCCACAGGGAATATCCCATCATGCGCCTGTATGCCGTGTTGGGGCTAAGTCTTACCTATTTTCTAATACAACTGGTAGTGTCCCATGTGGCCCATTCGCTAATTTTGCAGATAAACGCTTACCACATGTTCTACAACATCCTGTCCCTAACTACCTCGGTCATTACGACGAAAGTGAGTAGATAATGTCCCTCTTAAAACTAATTCATTCATGCAAGGTCTTTCTCATTTCAATTCATCGTGGAAATTTCAGATGTGCCAAAAAGCAACAAATGTCAAGAATACTTTTGGCTGGACAAGAATTGACGTTATTGGAGCCGTTTCTAGTCTTTGTTTCCTCTCCGCTTTATGCTTCTCAGTTGTTGTTGAAGCTCTACAGGTAATTTTAACCTAAAAACTTATGTTTTTCTGACAAAACATTATGAAAAAGCTTAAAATTCATAACTCGTTATCTTCTTAGGCCATGCTTCACGCATCCCATCACGAAACATCCCATTATCCCATATGGGTCGGAGCTATTGGTATAATGGGCTTGGTAGTCAACTCCCTGACCTTCTGTATCATTGGAGGTTAGTCCAAGAAAAAATTACAAACGAAGGAGTTTCTTGTGTTTTATGCTTGTATTATTTTACAATAAGTTGAATAATTTCCTTAGGGTACACCCACCAGCAGAAAGGGTTTCTAGGATCCAGGAAAGCAGGGGAGGATCTTGTCATCTCTCCAACAGCTCGACGAGGTCCAACTGACCATAAGAGGAAGTTCAAGCATACAGGACCTCTCGACACTTTTAGAGATTTCTTTGGTAAAATCTCGGGATTTTTATATTCGAAATCATTCTTTGTCTACTTTCTTAATGTAGAAGAAGCTTTTAAACCCCACATTATCTTTCAGGGTGTATTCTAGTCATCATAGTGTCCATAATTTTACACTATTACAAAGACCCTAAAAAGTCTGAACAAGCGACAGACTTTGTTGACCCACTTGTGACAATCCTAGACGTTTTCATTCTTGGAGTCCTATCCTATAAATTTGGTAAGCTTTAAATAAAACACTGTTTCAAATTCAATCCTCTTTCTAAGGCTTTTTAAAAACCTCGGTTGTGATTTTTAACCTTTAATTTACAGCTCGGGACGCAGGCTACATCCTCCTCCTAACAATACCCAACAATATAAAAGTTAAAAGTCTGCTGGAGGAACTGTACAACAGTTTCCCAGAGATTTGTGACATTCACGAGTTCCACATTTGGCAACTAACCCCCGCTAGAATAATAGCTTCGGCCCATGTAGTCCTCAGGAATACGACTGACTGCTGGGCAATTCAGAAAAATATTGTAGAGTTCCTCACAAACAAGGGAATTTCCCATGTTACACTCCAGCCAGAGTTTCTTGAGGTCAGCATGCCTCTGCCCATACAACCTTTGACCTGAAAGAAGTTATAGTAGCCTAAATGTACGTCTTTCTATTGTTGACAGGTAGGCTCGGGGGGGATGACTACTCCACAAACGCTGAAAAAGCGTCAATGCTTCCTTCCCTGTGGGAAGACTGACGACTGTCAGGATAAAAAATGTTGCGAGTACACAGATGACTCCGACAGTGACCAAGAGAATCAATCCAAACTCTCCAAATGTCGTCACCACAAGCACGTAGATAAAAAGGCAGGCTCGACTAATCTGACCGTGACCGTGATTAAAAGCCCAAGCCACATCCATGGCCAATCCAATCCTGAATTTAACCCGGCAGGGACCAATGCCCTTGTTTTGAACACGGCTGAAGTTCACGCCCATCGCCATCACTCCGATGGACATTCCTCTGAGGATGAACTTACTCAAGAATTAAAACCTATGATTTAATTTATTTCAAGCCTAATTCTTTTTGTGGAAGTGCCCAAACTTTATAGTCACTGATATTTATGGTTTAAACGTTACTCACACCTAATTTATACTTCCTGATACGTTGTTGGACATCGTTTCTAAAGAACTACACTTTACTTACATTCTGTATTTATTTCCCTTTCCAAAAACCGTGCGTTTAAATTGCAATGTTTAAACTGCTTTCGATTGTAACAGAATTTTTGCAAGAAGGATGCCCTTAAGTAAATATTGTGACCTTTTGACAAATGACAACATATTATTAAACTAATCTAGCCATGTAATTGTGTTCGTTAGCCATTAAAACATAACTTTTACACTGTATTCTCTATAGGATTATTATTTCATACGGCACGTCTGAGCATTTTGGAACTATTTTCATGAAAATCTGTCGGTCAAGCGGTTAGTGAGATTATTATACGGACACAAACTGAGGTTCGAAGTTAAGCAAAACTGGATGTTATTTTACATTAATTGTACAACGCTTAGTTAGGGTGCGTAATATGCTGCAAGTATATAATTCCTTTTTAGACTAAAAAAACACGGACAGGAAAGTAGATGGAGATGGAACTGTCATTAATGAAGTGTCCTGCAAACATTCCTGATCCAGTTTATTTAGCATTCTTTTTTCTAATGCCCAGGAAAAATAAAGCCCTTAAAACCTATGGCATCTGCTCCTTCTTAATAGCTACCTGTAGGTCTTTATAAAACTGCATTTCCATTAAATCCGTGAAGGCTAAATTCATGTTAAATATTCTCAGTAAAACATAGCCCTCTCCTCATGCTTTAAGCAAATTTTCTCATATGCAGAGAGAGACGTAAATTACTTAACGATCTGTAAACAATTGTGTATGAACTTTATCAAACTTAAATGGCACTTCTTGCCAATCAACTGCCAACCTTACTGAATCTATGAATACTTTATGCAAAAATACGCCAAAATCTCCAGCAACCGAGTTATGTCCCACCCAGTTAGTTGCTCTCTAAATTAAAATTCATTCTGTGAAATAATCCCAATGTGGCACTTGCAGTTTTTTGGTCGTTTTTTTATTCATTTCCTTTTTAAAATCCTTTTTTAAGACTTAGATTTAGACAAAAAATGTCATCCTCAACTACTGAAGAGTACTTTATTCCAGTCGTTCCCAAATCTATAGAATCTCCTTCGAATAATCTAACATGGATAGACTTTACAGTTATCGGGGCCTATTTCCTTATCATCCTGGGCGTCGGGCTTTATGTAAGTTTCTTTTTATTAAACTGAGTACACATTTTTAACCAAGTTAAAAAGCAAACACCCTTCTGAAAATAATTGTTTTTTTTCCTACAAAAGTCTTCATACAGAAGCAAACGGTCCAGCATGCAAGGTTACTTTTTAGCCAGTCGGAATATGCATTGGCTTCCTGTAGGAGCGTCCCTATTTGCATCCAACATTGGTTCTGGGTAAAATGCTCAAAGTTTTTTTGGGCTGGAACTCTATTAATCTTTATGCTATTTTTTATAGACATTTCATAGGATTAGCTGGTTCAGGGGCTGCCTCTGGGATCGGCATAGCTGGCTATGAACTTAGTGTAAATAGTCCATAGAAATAAAGTATTTTTGTTAAAAAAAATCTAACTAAATGTTACAACCTGCCACACCTTCTGCAGGCAATATTCACTCTCATGATCCTCGGTTGGATTTTCGTACCGGTTTACATGGCCTCAGGAGTGTATACAATGCCCGAATACCTCAGGTTAAGATTCGGGGGTCAGAGGATCCGCGTATACCTTGCAGTTCTGGCCTTGATGCTTTACGTATTTACTAAAATATCTGTAAGTTCTCCTGTAGAGATCAGACCATAACCTATATTTTTAACTTTCCAACTCTACCAATCTTGGCCATGAAAGTTCTAAACAATGGATCATAAGCTAAAGTGTAATTCTTCTGTAAAAATCTGCCCTACTAAAGGCAGATCTTTATGCAGGGGCACTCTTCATCCAGCTTGCTCTAGGTCTTCACGGCGATGAAGGTCTTTACGTGTCAATCATCGTCTTATTGGCGATTGCAGCTTTATTCACCATTGCTGGGGGTCTTACGGCCGTTATATGGACAGACTTTGTTCAAACAATCTTAATGATGGCTGGAGCCGGTGTTTTGAGCTACTTATGTAAAAAAACACACTAATATTAATCGTACATGTAACCAGTCTTCCAACGCTTGGCTTATCATACGTTTGTACATTTCACACGCAGCAATAAACGCTGTAGGAGGGTATGACGCTTTGATTAGAAAATTCATGACCGAGGCAGAACCCACCGAGACCATCCTAGGTCCTGTGGTCCACCATGAACAATACTTTGGCAAAGATAACAACACTTGTGGGAAGGTCCCGGACGATGCCATGCATCTTATCAGGGACTACAGGCCTGGAGCCTCGGACCTCCCTTGGACAGGGATGGTTTTTGGACTCCCATTTACCTCCATTTGGTACTTTTGCTCGGATCAGGTCAGAAGTTGACCTTGACCTCTCTATAGCTCCAACCCCGTACTTCACGTTATTACAAAACTTTCAGGTTATGGTTCAAAGAGCCCTAGCATCCAAGGACATGACCCATGCAAAAAGTGGATGTCTTCTGGCCGGACTTCTTAAACTGACCCCCTTGTTCCTCCTAGTCCTCCCTGGAATGGCTGCCAGAGTTTTGTACACTAATCGAGTAGCTTGTGCAGATCCCAGCACGTGCTTCCACGTCTGTGGTTCCACAACCGGATGTACGAACATCGCATACGCCGAACTTGTTATGCGTCTCATGCCCGTTGGTAAATTTGATATTTTACAATCTACTGCAGCTCATAAGCCGACTTATCCATGTGATAATATTTTAAAGGCTTATCCGGATTAATGTTGGCCGTTATGATGGCCGCTTTGATGAGCTCTCTTACATCAATCTTCAATTCGAGTTCGACCATATTCACGATAGACATTTGGACAAGGTTAAGGAGGAAACCTTCGGATAAGGAGCTTCTGCTGGTTGGCAGGTCTTGAATTATTGAGAAGCTTATATTTAAAAAGTGGGACTGGATATGTACTGGCTTTACATTGAACTAATATTTCAACAGACTTTCAGTACTAGTCCTCCTTGGAATCAGTGTCCTTTGGGTACCCATTCTAAAAGGATTGAAAGCCTCACAACTTTTCGTCTACATTCAGCAAGTCCAGAATTTCCTGTCCCCACCGATAACAGCAATCTACCTCATGGCTTTATTTATACCAAGGGTCAATGAGTCGGTTAGAAAACTGCTGGATTTTTTAAATAGTCATTAGTAAAAAGCCAAGCTATAAAAGCAACTTGACAAAACGAGAATTGACGTTTTTTAATGCATAATTAATACAGGGAGCATTTTGGGGTCTCATGGTCGGACTTGTGATGGGATCAGTTAGATTTTTCCTTGAATTCACATACGTATCTCCACCCTGCGGTTCAGGTACAAATGATAACATGCTTATCTGAATTGAATTAAAATACAGTGTTCTTATGTCCGTATTGAATTACACCAACAGATGAACTAGATTTGAGACCAGATTGGGTAAAAACGTACGTCGGAGACGTGCATTATCTCCACTATGCCGGAATCCTATTCGTAGTAACGTTCATAGTCTGTCTCGTCGTCAGTCTTATGACGGAGCCCATCAAGGCCGAAAAGGTCTGGTTTATTACAAGCGTCATTCATTAACTGCCTTAAATATTGACCTCAACTTTATAACTACAGCTGGAAAGGCTGACCTTTTGGTCAAGATACAGCACAAAAGTAAGAGAAGACATGGAATCGACTCCATCCACACCGGAGAAAGTCATCCGTTCTGAATATCCCATGTCTCCAACTGGGATACTCAACCCAAGTATGCATCCCAATTAAGTTAAGCTATAATTATACAACTCTTAACCCGAATTTATGTATTTACTTCCATCTAGTCATTAAAATTGATGTTGAATCAACAACCGATAATGACAGCACGAGCTCCGTAAACGGGCTACCTTTATCTCACATTGAAAATGGGGTCAAAGACGAAACTAGTAAAGATTCTAACGTCGAATCTGAGGGAAATAAACTTCAAAGAGAAGCCCAGGAGGAAGCCCTCGCTGCTGCAAACTTTCTACGAGAATCAGCATTTTGGAAATGGTTTGAAATATAACATAAACAACCAATCCATTCCCAAGTAAAAATTTAAACCCTACATTTACTTTCCAGGACGGTAAATATCGCTGCGGTTATCATAGCTGGACTGAATATAGCCCTGTGGGTGTACTATGCTTAAAGATTTGGGAAAATTAAGGAATCAAACAGTGTATATAATCTTTGGCAAAAATAGTTATATTTTTTGTCACATCATGCATCATCCGACAACATACATATCAATGAATTTGTAAATAAAGTTACTATAAGTGAGGCAACAAAGGAAAACAGTAATAGGATGATATACCCTTCAATGTAATGTGACAGACTGTCCAATATTCTTAATCATGTCCAAACACTCGTTGATTTTCTTAAAGTCTCCGAATTTTTCCATGGCCTTTAAAGCTTCCCTAAGCATCCCAGCCTTTTCCCCAGGACAAGTTATAACCTGACTTGGTAAATGTTTGCATCGAAGATATAAAGCTATCGCTTTTCTCTTTTCTCTCACGAGATTATTTCCATCGTCCATACGTCTTCGGGTACAACTCACATCCGAGGGTGGTAAGGATAAGTCTTCGTGGTCAATTGTTGCTCCAACGGAATTAGAGGAAGTACAAATTATCCCTCCTCGTGAGTTCAATCTAACGGAACGAAGACTAGCATCCAGAAGCTGTTGAGTTCGACCTGGAGACGCTCGAGACATTAGGCGTAGACAGGCTTCGTACAAGTACACAGATGATAGACACGTCTAAGATATAGCACAAACCCCCCCCTTTTAGTTTAACATCGCGTAGGCTGATATAAAATAAAATAGTGAATATACTTACAGGAATGTAGTGTGTGAGGGATCGAAGGGTATCCAAGTCCCTTGAAAATTGACAAGTGAATTCAATATCCGTAGCTATGTTACTTTCTTCCCATAACTCCAATCGAATTTCCAAAATCCATTCCGCCGTTAAAGCCCACAGAAGCTGCAAAACGGTTTGAATTGATCATGATTAAAGGTATTAAAATGTATAAGGCGAAGGCCTTTAGTTTACAAGAAATTCGTTTTACCTGAACGATAGGTTTAGGTTTATCCGTTGTTAGGTTAATAGAATCCCTCAATGCTTCAGCTGCAGAGTCAGCAAGTCTCTTGACGGATGAAGATTTAAGGGGTATTTCATCATTACTCTACAGCAAGATAATTACATTTTGATATATGGTTCAATCAAGTTGCAAGAGTTATTTGATTTCGTTAAGTAAAACACAAAATATATTACCAGTAAACGCTTAGCAAGATGTGTGAAATAAACAGCTCTACAAATTGGATCTTCAGATTGATGCTTCCACAAAGAGTCGACTGCTTTATGAAGTCGTTCCAAAACTGGGGCTCGTCCACCTAAGAAATGCATAAAAAACACCAATTAGCTCTCCGTCAATTTCAACCGGATATTTGGTTTCAAATCCGTATGAAAGGAGCTAGAGCTAACCTCGAGACAAAGTTTCAGCCTGAGCCCACAAAACGCAAGCCCACCACTCTCCATTAAGATCCGCCCTTATCTCCGACCGCCTCTCGTGCAGAATGGTTTGAATAGCAATTTTGAAGTAGTGGCTAGCCCCCTCGCCATAATGGAAAAGTTGAGAGACACCTTTGCACATAACTTCATACTTGAATTTCCCCGTGAGCTTGGACAAGTTATCCGTTTGGTCAACACAGGAAGTGAACGTATTAGGACTGAAAGTACTGTGCCAAGTTTTCATATTGGCATTGAAGAAGTTCAATCCCAACTTTGGATTAACGAGGGGATGAGCCAGTGAATATTTCATTAGAATCAGTTTCAAAACCAGTTTCGATTTGATCAGCATACATGATGAGATAAGGATTTCTTCACAACTAGCCGCATCGTGATGCAGACAATGGGACAAGGCCTTTAGTCCACAATATTTTGCTACAGTTACATCATCCTTTCCAATTTCAAGATAGCAACGACTCAGCACCAAATCGACCTTTGAATCTACTCCAGTCTGTCGGTCAGCCATCCAAATGGAAAACGGTGCTTTAATTGATAAGCCATATGTCTTCAGTTTCAGGAGCCAGTTATTTACTACTGGTTTCCCAGTAATATCCTTGATCAGTGTCTGGAGCTCAGATCGTTTTCCATCCTTTAGATACGTGTCAAGCCTTTTCTTAAGCTTACTTCCCAAGTCCTCTGGATACTTGGACAATTTCTTCGTTGACTTGAATAACTTTCCAGCGAAGAAGTAAATCGCCAGAAACAAGAATAAATTCACTAGCAAAGCTATTATAGCCGGAGACCAATGATGAATTGGGTGAGGATGTGGATGTTCATCTTCAACAGATCTTTCCACCCTGCTTCTATGAGTCTCTGGAAATTCTGAAAGAAAGAACAGTCACAAACTGAAGAACCCACTTTCTATATTTATTTAAAAACACTGAAACCTAAATCCGATGTATTTACCATTATTAAGATGCTGCCTGTTTACAGGATTGATCAAAAATAGTCCAGCAGCAATTGCAAAAAGTGCAATAGGACTAGCTTTACTACTACTACTTCCCGCAGGACTTTGAGGAAGTTCCTCATCAGGCGAGTTGGGTGTAGCCGGAGGACTGGAATCCCCATTGGAACTGCCACTTGTCGGCGGGGGTGAATTATCAGTAAGAAGTTCTCTCAGGTCCGCGTTAGAGTTAGCGTTGTAAGTTACAATAGGCGGTTGGTCTGTTCCACAGTTCCCACACTTCCTTATCTGACTCAGGGTCACCTTCAGTCCTCGGTTTTCCTTTTCCAGCCGATTGTTAGAATTCTGCAGATACTTAACCGTATCTATCGAGTTCCTTAGAACAGCTGCCTTGTGAACCTTCTCATTAGGTTCTGCAGTCCGACACACAAGATTCCTTAGCTCCAAAATCTTATCATTTATGGAAGACCTGTACCTCCTTTCAATAGCATTATGGCTCGATCTACGGTTTACTTCTTTCTTGTTACTTTTCTTGCTCGTTGGGGATGGATCTTTCAAGCCTGCTCAATTTAAAACCTTCATTACTCTCCAACCTTATCCAAACCTCATCAAACAACGTTATGTACACTTACCCGCCTCCAAACCCAACCCGTTACTAAGTCTCTTCATCGGCAACTTATCTCCTCCATTATTATCCAACACCGCTAACGACAGCTGCGGCAGAATAACCGTAGTGGTTGTGTTTCCCGTGTAAATTCCAGCCGGAGCGCTTATCGGGATTCCGGTGAAGCTAAAAACTTTATTATTCTGCTGATTTGGGAGTATCTGTGCCAGGATCTTCTGCGGCTGTGGAGCCAATGTAGCCTGAACCTGCGGAGGAGGTTGGGGCTGAATGGCTTGAGGTTGTTGCTGCAGTCGTACAGGGGGTGGGGACTGTTGCTGCTGAAGCCTCAGTGGGGGTGGCGACTGTGACTGTTGTTGTTGCTGTTGCAGCTCAAGTGGGTGTGGCTGCTGCTGTACAAACATACTCTGTTTCTGCAACACGGCAAAGTCAGGTATTTGAATCGGAAAGGGTTTCAAATCCTCACCATACATCTGAGGAAACCCCAACTGGTTATCTTGCCCTAGAAGAAGTGGTTCTTGCGTCTGCATCTGCATAGGACAATTGTTCAGGGAAGGTTCCAACTCCTTCCAGTCGTCATATTGGGCTCCAAGTAGATCTACAAAAGTACAAAACACAACTTCTTTAAAGTCTCCAGCAATTATACACCATCTTTCTCCTCTTTTTTAACGTATTTTGTAAAATGAAATTCGATAAGGTCAAGGTCAAAGGTCAATCATGCCCTTATCATCTAAAAACATGATAAAAACCACACCCACCATCAAGAAGATCTAGGTCGGGCGTGAAGTCGTCCATCATAAGCGTATCCAAGTCCCCACCGCCGTCCCGATCCCCACTCATGGCGAAGCCTTCAAAAAACCTTCAAAACCTCCAAAATTACCACTTTTTCTTATAAAAAACACGCCTCAAAACCTCAAAATAGAGCACTTTTACCTTAAAAACGCTAATATTTACTGTTTTTTGATAAATGACGACCTAACTCGTGTGATATTTGTGAGTAAATGATGAGCTGATGTGAATTTAAGGAAGAGGGATTGGTTGCTCAACCTCGAAAGATTCCACTTGAGCCAATCAAAACCTCATCTACTCCTTGTACCTCCGACAGCTACTGATACGTGTGTTTGTGACTGTGACTGCGTACTCTCAATTTGCCTCCACTACACTAAAAATCGTATATGGTATATCCTTCAACGTCAAATAGTGCCCCTGTCAAATAGTGCCCCCTCCATTAATAATTATTAATAACCCCATATAGTAAAGCCCTGTTTTATTGTATGATTAATTTGACCCTTGATAAACTGTAAAAATCAATAGTAGTAGCCCCGGGCACTATTTGAGGATTAAACCTGAAATAATGACCCCTGTCGAATAGTGCCCCCCCCATTAATAAATTAATAACCCATACTAAAGCCCTGTTTCATTGTATGTTTAACTTAACCCTTGATAAACTGCAAAAATCAATAGTACACCCCGGCCCTTATTTGAGGTTTCTGGACGAAAACAAATCCTTTCTCACGCTCTACTACTACTTACTTTTTTAGAATTAACAAGTTAACCATTTCTGCTTATCATTGAATGCTTATTTGCTCATGCAATGAGACAGAAGACGCACATATTTATGCAGATTCTTTACATATGCAAATTTTAATTCGGCTTGATTTGGGGTTGGAAATATATTGAAATGTTGTAATAACTTGAAATAATGTACAATTTAAAGCATTTTTCATCGTTCTAACGCTAAGCTTTAAATGGAGTTTATAAATAACTCATATTTATTTATTAATTAAACTTAAGAATCCACGAGAGTTTCTTTGGATAGCGGAACGGAACCGATAATTAGCCTTTGTCCACGAACGATTTAATCGACATTTGCATAAAATATATTTCTATTTGAACGAACAGCCTTACAAAACGTTATTTAACTAATTATAACTCTTCGGAATCAACCTCAAATACCTTCAATATGCATTCGAAAACCAGTAAAAATCAGTATAATGATAATGCATACACAGTCAACTTCGCATAAGCATGCACGCTCTTTCAGATACCCACCCGTCCCGTTTACTTCTACGTAAAATAAAAATCAAACCCGTTTCTTTCCCTACATTCATAACGTTTAAAAATGCCCTATAAATTCCCATCAAACCTCAAAACCCATGCTAAAAAACTTCTACATAAGACTTAGACTTTTACCGGATACCTCTTTCAGTTTCCATTTTGTTTTACACAAAAGACATATCCCCGTTTCTTCTTCAGTTTCGGAAAACATGAAAAATGCCCCAAAAAACTCCCACCTGAAATAAAAGCCCTGAACCCGATCACCTAAAGACAATGCAAAAGTGCGTAAAAAACTGCATAAAAGTACCCGATATCTCTCACAGGTTCCAGAGTTCCAGCACCCGTTTCCTTTTACATAAAAAAACTCTCCCGTTTATTCTTCAGGTTCCAACGTCTAAAAAAGAGGTAAAATGCAATAAAAATACCCTAAAACCCCCACCCAAAAAACCTCCAACTCATTCACCTAAAAACCCATGTAAAAGTGCCATAAAAATACCCTAAAACCCCCACCCAAAAAACCCCAACTCATTTACCTAAAAACCCATGTAAAAGTGCTCAAAAGTGCTCTAAAACCCCCCACCTAAAAAACCTCAACTCATTTACCTAAAAAACCATGTAAAAGTTACCATAAAAATACCCTAAAAACCCCCACCTAAAAAACCTCAACTCATTCACCTAAAAAACCATATAAAAGCAGCTCAAAAGTGCATAAAAAACGTAGTAAGAAAAGAAGGATAAAAAGCTTGGTTGGTGTATCCCTCTCTTCTCTGGTAGCCCCTTGGCGCTTCTCCTTCATAATCCCTCTCCAACTGGAGAAATAATGGAGGCTGAATGGTGGTTCCATCCACGAATATTTCAGCTCAATTTTTACACTTTTTTTTACCAAATTTCGAAAAATAAATCTTAGAAAAAGTGATAAAAAGATGATGAAAGTGTCGGGAATTGGTGGAAATGCCAATATGGGATCCCGAAGAACCGTTGTCCAGATCGACGCTGGAGGAAACCCTAAATTGTTCAAAACTGAAAATTTTTTGGCCGAGCGGGAAAAATTCCTACAGGATTTCGAAAGTAATTTCGAAACTTTTTCAAAACTTTTTCGAAACTTTTTTTGAAACACTGACATTTTGGCTAATTTTTCGGTTTTTATTACAGAACCTACGCAGATCTATAGGTTTTTGAGGGCTAGGATGCTAAACAGGGTGAGTTTTGAGTTTTATACTTTTTTTGGAAGTGTAGTTGTAGCTGTAGTTTCTTCCGTAATTTCTCGACAATAAGCCGCCCTCGTTTATTAACCCGCATGCTGGCTGTGTCTGCTGCTGTCCTTTAAATGGTAAACGGGTATCTCTTCCGTGTTAAACATGCTAAACAACAACATTGTGGAAGAATTACATTACGGTACCTGCAATGTTAATATGCCTCGCAGCCTGCTATCCCTTTCATGTTAAATACCAAATTACCTGGGACCGTACCGTACGGCCCCGAAGACTTTATCGTACCGTACTTTTTCAGCACAAAAAAAGGTTGTAATTAATTGTATTTTATTGATAACCATTGTTTAGCCGACCTTCCTATTCCGAAATCTTAGTTACATGCCGGACCGGATGTCGCGGATGAGGAAGATCCGAGAAGGATTTAAGCTAGAAAATCTAGCAGCCATAGTTAAAGAAAGGCAGAATAAAGAAAGAGAAATGGCTAAATTTCCAGCTAAGCAGTTGACCAAGAACTTTCTTAATGTTATTATCCTTGGCTTTTGCGATGGTCAAAATTGTAAGTAAACTAGGAAAATTGACGTGTTTTTATAAAGAATACGAGGGATGAATTATCTATTTTGTCTTCATAGGGCTGGCAACCACAGAAGCGAAATTGGACCTACAGATCGTCCGTATTTGCATGAAGAAACGAAAGGAATCTCAAATACCGATTAGTAAGGCATTTAGTGCCAGTTGCAGCGTAAAAGTGCACTCCCCCTCGACAGAATCTATTTACGACGAAGAGCAGTTTACTGTACCGATTTGTAAAGGAAAGTATCCTGTAGTAGCTGTGCCCAAAGACTGTTTCAACCTTGTCAATGGTCACATTGTCCAGTCTCTTCGACTAGTTGTGCGAATAACTATCCCCCTTGCTAATCTCTGTGACAAGAAGGATGAGGATCAGGCTAAAGAGCATCATTCTTCTGGGGGAGAAATGGTGAATGGGTCAGCGGGACTTGGGGTTAATAACAGTAAACTTACAACCAACTCTAATCTAGTTAATTCGAAGAAAGTTAGTACGAATTCAAACAGTAATGCGTCAAGCGAGACTGATGAGCCCAAGCCTAAGCGACACCGATCGTTACCAACGAAGGATAGAGAAAACTTCGTATACGAAACACAGAATAAGAATGGAACCAGAAATGGCAACAACAATATTGTTCTTGGTGCTCCCCAGGAACTTGTTTATACTGGTGTTTTAAATATTTATGATAAGGATGCCAACGTTAATATTCCTGCTCAGGGAAATGTTGACTTGGAGTTCATTCTGCAGAAACAGCAGAAGAAATCAGCCATCCCT
>JAQFZX010002272.1:0-20349 GCA_034682405.1 Hydroisotoma schaefferi | reverse complement strand
ACATAATCAATGGATATCCCCCAATAATAACCCCTGCACCACCCCCCTAGTGTGACATAATCAATGGACATCCCCCAATTATAACCCCTGCACCACCCCCCTAGTGTGACATACCGTATTTATCGATTTAATTCCCCAGCCGGAACAATTCCCCACCCGGTATAATTCCACAGTACCTTTCTATGTATAAAAATTAAATTTTCCCTATCTTGTCCATGTTAATACAATTTCTAATTTTTTCTTCGACATAATAAAGCCCCAGGGGGATTAATTCGGGAAATACGGTAATCAATGGACATCCCCCAAAAATAACCCCTGCACCACCCCCTTAGTGTAACATAATCAATGGACATCCCCCAATAACCCCTGCATGGCCTCTAGAAATAAACAATAAACCCCTTCCACAACCTCACCAACTCGGATGTAACGGATTTCTGGATTCTGCACGTGCCAAAGAATCTTTTTGTCTTCCGATTCCGCATGCTTTACCCTCCAAAAAGAGAAAAAGATAGGGGAAAAAAACCCCCGAGTGAAAAGGTAGACCCAGACATATAGGCACGTACGTACTCCACGGGACCACCCCGTATAATAAAAAAGCGAGGGACGCCAGACCGGTGGCTCCCTGAGCATGCAGCCAGCTCGAGAACCGCAGCTCCTACCGGCTCCATCCTCCATTCCTCATTCCTCTCTCCTTCCTTCAGCAACTACACGGAAAGTTAACTTTTTTTTTGAAATATTAAAAATCGGAGCAGGGAAAAATGTCAGGAACGCCGGAAAAGAAGGTCATGGGTGAAGAGAACGAGGGGTGTGTCGGGGGATTGGTTTCTGACCTCGATCGGCTAAATTTTGAAGGGAAAAATGGGGAAGTTGTTATCGAAATGGAGAGTTCTGCCAGCATGGCTGAAGAAATTGATGAGGAGAAGCAGAAAGTCCTGGATTTGGGAACTGTTGGGGGATGTGGGGTTGGGGACTGTTTAGACGTTGGTGGAAAGGACGGGACTGGAAACCAAGGTAGGGAAGGAAAGGTCACCCCTGGGCCGAGTGGTGCTGGAAGACGAGGAGGAAAGGACACGGCCGGGCCGAGCGGTGCTGGAAGAAGGGGAAGAAAGGTCACGGCTGATGGGCCGAACGTGGCCGCGGAGAGGGAAGATGTCATGGGCGCAGTTGGGGGAGAGTGTGGTGGTGGTGAAGTGGGATTTGGGCAAGATCTGGTGGATCCGGATGTTGGTGAAGATCGGAAAGATGCTACAGGTGAAATAATAGGTAAAGTTGGAAGCACAGAACTCGGTAGAAAATTTAGAGAATTAATGTGTAAAAAAATTGAGATGTTTTAATATTTTTTTTGTGTTTGTTATTGCAGCTCGAAACCTGAGTGGGTTAGTGCAAATGTACAACGTGCAGAAGGGGTATGGATTTATTCGGAGGTAATTAAATTAATAGTTTGAGTTGGCGTCTTAAATGTTTGTGAATTGTCATTTTGATTGTACTAATTCTAAATGCGGTATTTTAATCAGGGCGGACAAGAAACCGGATATATTTGTGCACCAGGTGAGGTTTTCTGCTATGCTGTTAACGTCTTTCATCGGATTACAGTACTGGAGTGGTAAATTGAAGTAATGATTTGGATGATTGCTCTTTTGTAGACGGCGATCTTGCGTCGAAGTGCGACAAAGTTGTTTAAGTCACTAGGAGAAGGCGAAGAAGTCGTGTTTGATGAGAAGATTGGAAAGAAGGGCGTGGAGGCTATAAATGTTCAGCGATTAGATGGACAACCGGTCATAGGATCGGCGTATGTACCACAAAAAAGACGTGGCGCGTACGGGAGTAGAAGTTTTGTTGCTAGAAACCGCTTGAGGAGCCGAGGTATAGAAAGAAATACGATGGCTTAGTTTTGCACCAATATCATTTTACTGTACTTTAATTGTTATTATTATTATTTATCTTGACAGGTGGTCCGGCCGAGAGTGAAAGTAGCGAAGGGACCGAAGAAAGTATTTCAGGTTTGCTTTCCTAACTTAAGAATAGTTGTACTCCATTCAGATTTATAATAATAGTAACTTCAAATTTTAGCGCACCAGGCCGTTGAAAAACAATTATATGGAAACGAAAACGGTGGGTTCCTGGATAAATATGTACCTCGTAGACCGCGTGAAGAATCGGACCCTGTTAAGGTATGTTTCAGCTGATGATGTGTCATCCTTCCTAAATTGTTCTGTTTAACCGTACTCAATGAACTGTTCTTTTAGGTTCGCCTAACTAAAAGTGAGCCTTTGGTGGGAGAGAGTAGTGACGTGAAACCAGGGAATGTATCTTGGGGTGGTCATGGACGAGGCGGTCGTCGACGGCGGCGATGAGATCAAAATAAAGTTATTTAATTAAGCATGGACTTTTTTTCGCTCCTGTCAGGTTCTATTTTTAATAAATTATGACATATATGCTCAAACTGTCTGGCTGCGCACAAAGCCATAACAATTAATTTACCACAATCGACATCAGGATAATAGTTTCGTAGCAAGCGTTAGTATTTATGACCAGTTCACTATGTATATCAATTATCAGCTAAGCACAGCACAAACCTAAGAATTAGTAAAAAGAAGCTCACATTTCCTGTAAAGAAGAGGCTTCACGAAATGCTCCATCCTCGACTGCCGAGATTCTATTTCCACTCAGGTCCAGCTTTTGCAAATGGGGTAGCAATGGGATCCAAGCATTCCTCACTCGGCTTAGGTTATTGCCGGACAAGATCCTGTGAATCAACAAAAGGAGCTCATAACCTGGAGCACAGAAGTGGGTAAAAAACCATATTCTCAAACAACCAAACTACCAGTACATAATCACAAATTTAATTGAAACTTTGACTGATTTATGCTTTTCAGTCTTCACTAGGAGTCGTTAAAGAATTCTCAGAGGTTCTTGGTCAATATTTTTACTGTGATGCTCAGCTCAGGTTAGGTTGTAAAGCTTGCCATGGGATTCCAAGGAACTATATGTTAGTTCTGCTTACTCATTGCATTGCAGCATTGGCATCACCAAGTAGTAAAAGTTGTACGAGCCTAGAAGAAATATCTACTGCAAAAACGTGAGCTTTCGCTTAATGACTTTAGTTGATGTACGTTAAGTAATTTATGGTCAGGTAATTTATAAGGCACTATGTTCTTGTTTCAATGACGCCAACCGATTATTTATCAGCATATGAGCGATCGTCTGCTGAATAAGTTACATTTTTAAATCTTCATTTAAGATAGGTATTAAATACTACTTGGGAAAAGCTTTAATTTCGTAGGAGTAACAAAAAGATCTAGGTCATACGTACAAGTGAGTAACTTGATCCGGTATGTCTTGAGGAGCTTCTCTGAGTCCACGATTGGAACAATCCACAACGGTCCCTTCACAGGAACACTCAGCAGGACACTTGGTATCCGCACACTCGTCCACATAAACTTTGTTTTCTTCATCATCGCCTGAAAAAAAGTACATTTGAGAATTTTCGGTTAGCTTAAACGCTTAACACGACAACAGGCGAGAAGGCGCGTGCATGATTTCTATGCTTGGTGTACCAGCCAGCGTTAAGGCTGGAGGGCCAGAATAAATGAATATTTGTATGAAAGCTAAAAAGCTGAACTTTGCTGGTCTCAAGTAAATATTAGTTCAACATCCAGTCCTGTTGTTGACTTACATTTCATCTTATCTTCTCTAAATGCGGCAAGCCTTTTTCGCTGCATTCGTTTAGGAGTTTCACACCTAGCTCCAGATGTTTCTATTGGGTTGTGATGAAGGTAGTCTGAAAGCCAGCGAAGTCGACAGTCACAATGGAAAGGGTTTCGGGCCAAGTGTCTATAAATTACGGATTAGGAATCATTAGCATCAAAATTGGAACATATTTATCTTCTTTACCTATAAGCACTTCATTTCAGCTGAACTAACCCAGCTGTGGCAAAAAGTATGGATTGAATTTTTTTAAACCAAAAGTAATGAATGTGCGTTGGATATGCCAACGATTGACGAGCCAGAAGTACTTGTGTTATGAAACTTAGAAACGACTGGAGAGATATTTAAATCATTCGACTTAGCATACTTGTTTTTTTGCAGATGAACTTTCTATCTTAACTAGGCTTTCGTAGAGAAACAAGAAACGGGACAGAAATGAAAATGACGTTATATAAAGATTCGTTTCTGAAATTAAAAATGTCAGTATAAAAGTTGGTCATAAGTCAAAGTGGTGGAGAACCCCACATTCGTTTCCCTATCTTTAAGGAACCTGTAGGGTTTTGTAAACTCATTTTGAAGGACCTAACAAATGCAGACCCCATAGAATAGTATTTCTTATCCATACAATTCATCTTTATAACAGTCGGTTTGGATGGAGTGCTTGTATTTCTGTATATAAATGGATGAAGAGTTGAAAGTCTAATTGGTACCAACCAACGTAACGTCATTTCAAGTCGAAGTAAGGAATTTAAGATGTGGTGTGTGGCTTTCTGTCTTGTGTGGCTCTGGAATTTACTAACTAATCTCTCCTTCCAAGTAGTAGCTTAGTTGCTGGTTGGCACGGGTCAAAAACGCCATTGCCTTATCATTGCTAAGCTTATAGAATGAAGAGGCATGGGTGCTAAGTGACGTACTACTTGACTAGTCGTAGTCAGCTTGCCTATTTACTCTTGTTCTATAAAATAAAATAAAAACTCATTTGACTCATGCTCGAACATGTTTCTGTGCTCATTGTTCCTCTTTCCAGGTTATAAATGCAAAAATGCAGTATTTAAAAACGGTCAGAAAAGTTCCGCTCAGTTTTTTAAACTTCTCAACTTTAAATAGTTAGAAACGGCCATAAAAATGCATATCAGTTATTGAGTTTCATGATGGATTTGAAACTTTTCAAAATAGCTCTAACACTTTTTAAAACTTTATGATAGGGTTCAGTTTAAGGTTTCGAGTTTCATTGAAGGGTTAGTTTGAAGTACATATGCATAAGATATCAACTTTTCTGGAGCCGGATCCCGATGACATGAAAATAAATCCATCTTTAATTTCATCACTCAGTGGGTGGTGGGTGAAGCTCGGTCACCACATCTAATGCTGATGGAATTTTAATGACAATGCCTGATGGTTCAGTTTCATGTCAGCAGAATTACACAGCGGAATGACGGAGATGAGATCTCATGAAGAGGAGTTTAAAAGGCTGCAAATATGAAGAAAAAGACCAAGGCATTCTCTAGCTGTCTCATGCTATCACTTTTTAATGCTCGCCAAACCCTAATTCACACCATTTCTTGTATTCGAAAGCCCTGACGAATAATGAACGCCATCGGCTCCTTAGACGATGTTTCAGAGTCTTTTTTAATCCAGAAAGTGAAGCTAGTAATCAACCTTTAGAATTTCCATTAAATTTAGGTAAGGAGACTTTGGGAAATTGAAAACAAGTTTTAATAACAATATTAATAGAAAAGATCCTGCTTTTGACGAGTCATAATTAATTTGATATTTTTAAATGATAAATAAGATACGAGTAAGTTAAAATTAAATGCAATAGACACAAAACTTTAGTTTGCAATAAAGCACCAACAAACAGCAGCACCAAATACTGAATTTGGTGTCAGAGACGCAAAGTTTCTATAAATTTGTATGCATAAAAATCGTTACAGGCTACAAAAACGGGTACAATTTTTCTAAAACCACAGACTCCAAGGGAATAGAAAAATAAAAATTTAAAAGATAGAATAGACGGTGCGTGCAATGAAACCGTCTGCATACCACACAAAATTAAAGATAACTATCCCTATCCTTGCAACTACATACAAGATCACCTAAGTACCATGTCAGCTAGTCAAGTCTTCCAGTCTAGTTGATTTCCTTCAAAGCAGATCAGAGTTATAGTTCCGTGACTTCTTGAAGAAAAAGTACGTATCATTATAAAAGAAAAATGGTTAAATCGAACCCAAAGGGTACCCTGAAACTGACTGCATTAGCAACACTACGTAAAAGACTGCTGTCGATGCTTGGAACATTTTTTATAAGCCGAACAATGCAAACGAGGACAGAAAGCTATGATATGCCGGTTCCCATAATAACCCGCCTCCTATTACCAGTTATAACGTTTATTTATAGGCATTATTTCTTAACCTGAGGCAGTATATGACACAAAATCAACCTTAATTCCCTTCTCTGCTCACCGTTCTGAAAAAAAAATCGATCCGCATTGGCTAATGCAAAGTAAGCCAACAAACTCTAATTTTTTTTCCTAGAAGAAAGTCAACTATAGCTTCCCATTCTAAAGCCATTGGAGAGGAGACTTCATAGTTTACGAGGTCTTTTTTGTCCGATTATAACAGGAACAGGAAAAACTTTCTCTGGAGCAGAAATACTTTTACGAGGTACATGAGAATGATTGTGCTACTACATAATGCAGGATGGAAATTGGTAGACAGTTTTAAAAGTTCTGCTACAGTATAGTTTAGTCAGTCAATTCTCGGTCCTAAGTCAATTCGGTTTCATATTGCCTTTGGCTGAACGTGAGGTACACAATTTCCGTACAAGAACCAAATTTTTAGTTCCAAAGATAGAGGTAAAGGATGAACAGAATGTTGGAACAGTGCTGACAGTCAGTTTAAAGATAGGGTTGGTGAGAAAGATGAGACGTATCATACTAGGCTTCGTGTTTGTAGGATATTAATGCTGGAATCATTTTTGTCCTAGTCTGCTCATTAGTATGCATGAGAAAGGCAAATTAGTTAGGCAGGAAATGTATTCTGTGAGTTAAAATAAAAATAAAAACTACGACTAGTTTACCTACAACTACGAACTTTAATTTACAGCCTTCCACATCTCGATACCAATTGGTAGGTTATTTAGCGTTCTATCTAGACAAGTTTTTTTAAAGGTTGAGCTTACAATGTTTGTATGTTTTCAAGGGCTTCAAAAGTTCCATTTTCGAGGGATAGTATCCTATTATCGTAAAGGGACCTGTTGAAACAAATACCTATTATTATGCAAAAATACACACGTTTTATTGAAGCAGAAAATAATTGTTCTTGACAACTTTCGTCAGTTCTAAAATGTATGGACTTACAATAAGTTGAGGTTATTCAAGTCCTTGAAAATGTCTCGCCGGATACAAGTGATCCTATTTGCGTTGAGCAACCTGAAATACGATAAGATACCCACGGTCTGCAAAGGAATCTTAATAAAATTGTAGCCTTATGATGTGAGTGAGGGCCGTCTCTAGTTTCAAAACCTTATGGTGAAAGTCAACCATGTGAAGGGACGTAATTCGGATATATAAATGAATTCAGGTTTAATTATTCTGCCATTCGTTTTCCGGATGGAAAAAATACATGTCCTTCTATCAGTAAAATATATGCGTCATTTCAAGGGCTTTGCTGTTAACACTTTAAACTATCTTAAGCTAGCGCAAAAATGGTAACGCAACAAGAGGAAGGGCTAGGGCAGAGACTAATGCACTTCTGCGCCAGCTGAATGTGATGACTGACACTGAATATACAAAGGGTCTAGTAATGAAGACAAATGAATATAGATTTTTAGATCTTATAACTAAAAAATTAGATACTCATCAGAATGTCATAAATCATCTGCAGGATGTCATCTTACAAAAGTTGGAGTGATGTTAGTCCATTGAATACTCCAGGAGGAAGTAAAGTAATGCGATTTCCATAAAGAACCCTGTTGACATCAGAATAATCATTCTTATCATCAGAAAATAAAATTACAGCTAAAACAATAAAGCAAGTAAATTATCTTTGAACTCTTCAAGTTCTCCAACACACTTCAGACGAACGAGAGACCCATTAGTATTTCTCAATTTAAAGATTGCCTTATTATTTTTAATATAGTATCAAAAAGACTCGAAACTTACAGCGATGAAAGAGATTTGAGATTTCTAAACGCATCCACAGCAATTTTCTGGATTTGATTGTTGCTCAAATCCCTGTTGACAAAACAACAATAGTCGCAATCAAACTTGTATCCAGTTTCCAATATCATTTATAACAATGCTCTTTCCTTTTGAGGCGTAATAAACTCAATACAAAAGCAAGATAACAGAAAAGCAGAATGCATAACATAGTATTATTCATTTTTAAAAGAAGCAGGTTTCCAATGAGGTAAAAAATATAGCAGTGCATGGATACCCTAGCTTCATAGATATCATGCTATCCAACAATGAGGATACGAAAATAGCTAAAAAGGGTTGATTTTAACTTCTGCTGAGAGAGACAGTATAAGCAGTTCAGTAGAGGAATGAAGGCAAAGTGACGATGTGGCAAGAAATAGACAGTAATAATCCAGGAAGTATGATATGAGAGAAGTGGATTTAGTAAAGTCAACAAGAGTTAGCAGAATATAGTGGTTGGTGCGTCCTTACAATCTCCGCAGACGTTTGTATGAAGAAAACGCTCCGGGTGGTATCTCTGTGATTTCATTCTGCTCCAGCCGCCTGTATACAAGGAGACAACAATCAGGATACATGACATAAACTGAACGACAAGCTCTGCACCAGAAAGAGCAGAGAAATACATAGAATTGTCCTCTTTCTTATGAGCTTCAACCCACTTCTGCTCTCTTAATCTTTAACACAACTTTCCAATAAGGGAGCCCTACCCTGAGCCACCTTACAACTTGCTGCTGCAAAGAGCGAGCGAGCAAGATATCATGGATTTATTAGAGAAGGTGTTTCTCCATATTTCAGCTCTGCTTTATTATTAGGATATGTCACAAATCCTTTTTCAACTTCTCAAAAATTTGCCCACTCACAATTCAATAACATCTTCTGGAAGGGAGTCCGGAACACTTTTCAACGTCAGATCTCGACAATCCACCACTCCATCCGCGCAAACACAAGGATGAGGACAGTCCTCGTCTCCCCCGCATTTACTCCACGTCCTTTCCACTACTCCTAAAATTCATGGGAAGACCACAGTTCGTTAGTAATATGAGTGAACGTTTGTTGAACTGCATTGTCGAATAAATATCGCAAAATCCAATATTATCATATAGGGAAAGGATTTAACTCCAATTTAAGAAATTTGAGCCTATCTCTGCCAGTCATAAAATAAAGACTTATTCAGTGCTTTCTTAATGAGGAAACTGCGAATAGTTTCAATTAAAGCCTTCAGCATAGCGTTGAAACCTCTATGCTGCTATTATTTTTATCCTATTGAATCCATAAAGTGAAAGTTGAAACTGTAAAGACTATGGTTGCTCATTCTCATTCATGAATAACTTGCTTGCAGAGAGTCTATGACAAAAGATTCCTACATTTAACGATGCAAATGCTGAAAAAGTCAGGAGGTTACGTTTTCTCATGAATGATGATATTTTTTTCACAAAACTAACTTTTGCTTCTTTTAGAAGGAAACACCACCTGAAACCCGTTCCAGTGTGAATTTACTGGCGAGGAATGAACTATTTTGACGGATTTCTCTTAAAAGAAGAAAAGGAAACGTGAGGTAGGACAATATATCTTTGGGTGAGCTGTGAGCAATGCTTGCTAAAAACGAGTTTTTACCATCTTCCTTCTTCGTTTTTGCTCTCTCTTTCTCTCTCTTTCTGTTGATTTGTTCTACTTCTGTCTTTCTGCATCAATATGTTGGAGGAGTCAGTTGGATGTGCTAAGAAGTAGCATACAAAGCTCACTAACCAGTGATAAATATTTCATCACTGAAAGCAAACTGGCGAAAGTGAGATGTTCAATGCAAACCTTGTAGTTGGTATAGACAGAGAGCTATCCCTCCCAGTTTGCATATATATACTTGGTTTTTTAGCCCTTTAACTATTTTGAAATTACGTTGTGATATTTTCATGGTGGTTTTGTGCTCTTTTTCATCATTATAATATTGTAACTACTGCTAATTATAATGGATCCTGTAATGTAATTTCTTAAATGCATGGATGGAAATAGGTAGCGGGTCGCTGGAAGGCTTGATTTTTCCGAAACAATAGAATTAAGTAAAGCTGTATTCATACAGTCATGCATACGTGCCTACTAGTCAAGCGGAATTAAACTAGATTTAAAAGCTACCCCATGCAAGCTCGTAATTATGTTTTCGTTAACGAAAAATTAGGAACATATTATTTTCTACGCCGAAGAAACCTCTGAAATATTACGGATTTAACCCGTTTCTTAACTTGTCATTAAAATTGTATTTCCATATTTATTTTTGTATTTACTTGAGCAGCTAAACTCTGTCCAGAAACCAAGGAATATTGCTTTTTTGTAGTTCTAGAAATAAGATGTAGAGCCAATATATTCTTTTTTCATCATGGTAATATGCTTCCTACTAATGCTTATGACCATGCTTATTAGCATCTCTATTGTCCCTGTAGTTAGTAAGAAAAAAAAACCAAAATATGGCATTAGTCTTGGTCAATTAGTTTTTGAAATATCGTTTTTCCAAAAACAGTAATAATGCATAATAGGCTGAGCTGATGAGAATAGCCGACCAAAAGATAAGTCAGGAATATGAAAAATTCTGCCACTGCGTTTGACGTTTGAAACAAGAGGGGAATCGAAAACTAAGGAAAAAACAAGCGATTACTGACTTTCAATGATGTTGTCAGAAAAATATTCGGCGAATGGCTGAGTATTTTTATATTTACTATCTTCCTAAGAATCGTTGTGCTACTCTTTATTATTCCGTAGCTTTTTAAGTTTCAAGTTCATTTTTCGTCCAAAAAGTACAAGGATGAGGGAAAGATAATCTTAATATTTCATATACACATTTACTTATCATTGTTTAATCTCAAACCCTTCACGTTTAGTCACCCTTCCCTACAAGAAGATTAACTTTCCCTTCTGCTTTATCTTATGTTGGCTTAGGTGGAGATAAAAAACAGGCATTATTTGGTATAGTCTAACTATGAAAACTATCAAACGAGAAATGAACTATTTTTATGCTTATGCTGAGCAGACAAAAAGGAGAAACGAATATACGAACAACTGAAAGGAGTTAATAAAAGAAGGATACATAATGTAAGTCTATCAACATCCAACATCACCCTATGTATGTAGCTAGCAATAATTATCTTATTATTAATTTGTAATTATCAAAGGATACCTACTGGTTTCATGTATGATAAATACCTGCCTTGCCTACACAGACATGTTGATGCTAAAACTGAACAAGTTATGGGGACTCCAGTTGAGCGGCTTATCTTCTCTAGACGGTAAAATGGGTGGTGCTGCATGATTCACGGAGTTTCATGCTACGTTTCATTCTTCTTTCCTGTTCGTGCCCTGTTGTTGTAAACATGTACATAAAACAACCATGCAAGCAAACTAAACTTGCTTGTGCCATCGCCCCAAACATTAGCGTTTCGTGTGGAAGTTTACCGTAGAGGATCTGGTACTTGTAATGTAAGTAAAGATATCTTGTCTTACTCATGGAATTGCTCAAGGCCCGAGAGACTGGTACTGTATTAATTAAAATCTTGACTGGATGAAAGTAACATGAATCTATTAGAAAACCTACACAGAAACGGAGAGAGGAATCTTGGGATTTTTACAGACGTTCCAGCACCAACTATAGATTTCATCTTTACACAAACAGACTGGCTCCTTAACACAGTAGATTCAAGGAGTAATGAAACTACAAGTATATTTACAGAGATCTAATTCATTTACTAATTATAAAGCAGCATTAGTAACATATATTCGTACTAACAATGCATGCCGAACTACAAAGCACTAATTCATCTAACCAAGCTTGGCTTTTGCTTTATTAAACCTTTTAATGCTCTATTTTTCACGCCTAGAAGGTGTAAACTTTTCAGTAAACTTAAACTAAATCAGTTAAACTACACACTATTCAATGCCAGCCTTAAAATGTGTACAACTAGTGATTTAATCGTCGTTCAGGTTGTCGTTTCTACAATTTTAATACCCAAAGTATTAACCGGATTATAATTCATTTACCTTATAATGCGCTACTACATTTCTTGATTCAAGCTATTGCTACACTTCTTGGATTAAAAATCCGAAAGGTAAGAGGATCAAAATTTACAGCTGAAAGAGCTTCTAGACAAGGCCTTGGTGCGTTTCAAGTACTTAAGTTCTTACAAAATTTGAATAGAGGGGAGTATCTTCCTGTTGAATCGTGTTAAATAATCGCATTGAAAAACTCACCAGCGCATTTGAATTCGGACTCAAGGACCTCATCAATCGTCTTATCTCTCAGATGATATGGTGAATTACATCTGGCTTGAGAAGAACTTTTGGGTGCCTTCCGCTGCCATCTAGAAAGCCAGCCCAAGTGACAGTCACAAATTAGTGGATTATCACCAAGCGTTATGTGCTTCAACTTTGTTAGTCCTTCGAATGCATCTTTCTGAAGAGATGTGAGATTGTTGTGTTCCAGCGTCCTGCAAAACGATAGAAGTCTATACTTGAGAAAATGTGGTTTTTAAACATTATTTAATGTGAGTCTAAATGTAAAACATGCTTTTAATCACACGAAATTAAAAAATCAGTAGAGAAACACTTACAAAACTTCCAGGTCACGGAAAGGTCTTATCGCTGCCTCATCAATGCATGTCAGTTGATTATGATCGAGCATTCTGCAATTGACAAATTCAATTTATAAAGTCAGTCACCTCACAGGAAAAACTTTTTAATGGCTCCTTATTTACTATTAAAGTAATTTTAACTTCTGCAGGAATTTTATAATACACCGATACATATAAATTAATCATGTGAACCCTCCACTTACAATGACTTGAGAAAGTTGGGACCCATTAGGGATCTTTTCCTTATAGCACTCAGTTGATTGTGACTCAAATCTCTGAAAACAGCAAACAAAGTTTTTAGTTGTTAGTTTGATAAACCATCCAGCTATAGTACATAAGGCTGGCTAATCTTGTACTTCAATTATCATTCAGACATTATACTGCTGCTACTAATTGTTTTGCTATGAAATATTTATGAAAGCAGCATTTATGAAGACCCATAGTTTAAGAAAATAGTATCACAACGCAACGACGATTTTGATAAACTGTCTTATATTTTTCGAGACACTAGTAATGATTTAAACCAAAACCAGATAAATAATTTGCCAAAGTTTTGCATTCTTAAACTATATAAAGTTAATATATATAAAGAATCTAACTTCGTAATTCTATATTATATCTTCTACTACAAGTAGCATGCAGTCGGTTCAATTATAAGTCTTATGAGAAATCATTGCTTGTCACATCTGTAACTCATTTGCAAAGATGCACGTGCTCCACTTCATTTGCCATTAGTTTAGTACAGATAGAGAGGGAGAAATGTCACAGACAACCTCAATTTTGGATTCAATCAAATAATTATCTAAAAATACGTGTTATTCCAACCGACTGAACATTTATTAAGTATCGCACATTTTTACTAAAGGTTGATAATGCATAGGTTATTGACTGATTTGCGGCTTAAATTCTTGAAAATACATAATGGATTTAATGGGTGTAGTTTCATTGGGATGTAGCTTGCTAAAATATGTAGTTTAAATGGAAAATGGTGCAGCGTTCTCATCTCCAATCGAAATACAGACAGATGATGCAAAACAGCAAGGTTGGCCCAAGTTAGAGAGGACACGGTGTAGATGAAGGAAAATTGTCATTTTACATCATTAAAAGTCATCTCTGCAGTTGTATAGTTGGCAGTTAGTAGTTGGTTTGCTTAGTAGAAGTAAAGAGACGCTTTAATTTAATGCGACTTAGCCTAAGTGAAGCAGCCAGATAGATAAAAACAAGAGAAAGAAAAACCCATTAGTTTAGCAGATGCTAGGGATATGGCTATTGCTTTAATGCTAATTTATAGAACAAGAGTGTTACAGTGATTATGTCAATCTTCATTAGACTACACAGCAGCATAGCACCAGAAAGACTTAAGTTAGAGCTCAATGGCTCATCAACCACCCTTGTGGCAAGGCACCTATTTACCAAACAGAAACTCAGCCAAATAAATGTGATTCAAATGTAAACCAACTTATTAGATATGATGGACGCTATTGAACACAATCGCATTGTACCAGACATTCCTATCCCCAACAACTATGTTCCCTAAATTGGGCTGACCGGACTAGGAAAACTTTCCAAAGTATAACCAAAGATTGAGAAACCATTTTTCAGAGTAAAAGCGAGCACCTTGATTTCTTTAGTTTTTTCTTCTAAAACGTCAAAGTCGTCAGTTTTAGTAGGGAAAGAAAAGTAATGAAAGGTCTAGATGGCATACTGGAAATATTTCATCTGAAAAAAAAACGTCTTGGTGGTGGTTTGAAGTAAAACAAAACTAGGTACCCATGTCCATCTTTCCTCATTCCACTTTAAGGATAATTTATTTACTGAATATTCAAAGTACTATAATCGCATCCGAAGACGTTGGCTGTTTCGATCGAAAGTTCTTTCACTGTCTCTGCAACCGCAGAGTACGGAGTACAAATTGTTTAAAATTACCATTTTTGATGCTTTCTTGCCATACTAAATGCATATGGCTTATGCTCGTTATTAGGAAAGATGTTCAATGGTGCAGTACAAGATAGATGATCTAAAAGAAGGTGACCCAAGCGAGATGGTTCTTTTGTTCTGGATATTCCTCCGTGAGACATTGTGAAGGTAATAGGATCAAAACGAATGTTCTAAGACGATGTGCATGTCGAGATTTTTTTATTTGTAGGAATAAAGAAAAAAAGTTGTTTGCTTCTGTTGTAAAGCCAGTTAGTAAGAGGAGCTAGAGATCTCTTAAGTGAAAAAGTATCCCTCATCCTATCTCTCCCCTTCCAGCACTGCAGAGAAATAAATGTTGGTCCTCTGTGAGTAAAGAAGATGAATACTACCCTTTCTTATAAAATTATGTTTTCATGTGTTTAGATTTAGATTGAGTTTACCACTAGGACAAGGACTAGCACAAAACTATCATCCATCCTCCCTGTCTCTAGAGTAAGATGACCCACAAAAAGTAACTTTTCATATAGTGAGAGCCCCTCGTTTTGTAATCCTCTCACCTATTCTCTCAGCCTGTTTTTCCATTCAACGAAATAGGATAATGGACTTATCTGACAGAGGGATGGAGAATCACGGCTTACTATTATGTGTTATTATTATTCCCCTGGACGGTTGTGGTTTGATGGTGGAAAGATGCACGATTTCTCTGGACGCATTCTCTCCAAAGTCGTCGTTTTGAATTTTTGAATTGCACTACTTAACTTATTTAGTATATGCGGTGGATGGTTGTTAATGTATGGACGTTTCATGATTCAACTTAAGCAGACAGCAAAGTAGTTTCTGTTTAAAGGACTCCTAGAATTCTTTAGCAAGAATTTTGGTAGTGGTTAAAGTTTGGTTAGCATGTTGGGAGGAAAGGATTTACATGGAGCTGGAATTGGTTAAATGTCCGTTTTTACTGACTTACGGTTATGAAGGAAGACAAGGATATTACTTTGTCAGGATAAGCAGTCACCTTTCCTATCGTTTGAATAGAAATGGTGACAACTCTGAGTAATTCCATGATATATCTCGGGTTTTTATCAGATGTCTTACTGGAAGACGAAGGTTGTACTTCATGGACTTATTCAATGGGTATACGTTAGAGTCAACTTTTCCCAGTTTAAGCTAGTTTCAAAATAACTTTTTTTATTTTTGGTGCTTAGAATTTGTCGTGAATACGCTGGTGGGAAAGAGTGCAAGCCCGGTCAATTGGAAGGTTAATACGACCACACGGTCGTAACGCCAGACCGTTGAAATTTTGTATACGGGGTTAGGGCATGCTATCTAAAGTTAAGCTCGTAAACCAGGCCAATCGGACAATTAATTGTTCAGTGTGGGTAAAAAATATTCGAAATAAAAAATATATCAGTTTGCCACTTCTAATTTAAAATCAAAATCAAAATCACAATCACAATACCATGCTTTTAAAAAATGAATTAATGAATAAAAATGACGGGCTTGCGCTTATTTTAAGGCATTGAGAAACAATTAGTTTTTTTTACACAATAGTACTGTATGGCCAAAGTGCTTCATGACTAGTGCCTAGGATCAGATGAACCTAGAAAAGTTGGTTACTAGTCATAGTAACATTTAAAAGATAATCCTCTAGGCATCCTACTCTAATATGGAACGGACTTATTCATTCATCGGATGGTTCAGAAACAATTTTCTTCTAGTTTCGGTGAAGCAAGCTATTTTCGAAAACTACTATTATTCAGTTATAGTATGTTGCGCCGTATATGTCACCTCATCATGTGTTTATAGTTGATTTGAAGCTTGTCCTTTCATGAAAAGAGGAAACCGAGCTAAATGATAGAGACAAGTAAAATAATAATGGTTGAAGAATTATTGAAGGCAGAGCAAGCAGGGTGCGCCTACCAAATATGATTCAAAGGAGGTTGAGTAGCAGTCAAAACATTATTGCCCTAGAAATTTTATTACTTCACCACTTTGCTGTTGAGCAGGTGGAGGAATTCAATTAAGAATGTGATATCGTGTTGGATCGACAAGCAGATTCAAGATGAGGAAAGCACGCTGAATGCAAATTTTCGAGAGTTATGGAGTGAACAATGAAGTTTCGCTTTGTATTCACGACCTATAATGAATTGGGAGGGATCACATATCACATACTTCATTCCATGTGCATTCAGCTAAAAATGGATGGGCGAAGGATGTAAATAATGAGAGGTGAGAAGGAGTTCCCTAATATGGGAAAGTGATGCGTCGGTTTTTAATCTAACGAGGATTCCATCGTAAAGAGGGAACTATTCGTTGAATTGGAATGTCTACCAAGCTAACACCTCTACTGCTATCACTACTATTACCACATCAAACCATTCTCTGATTCATTATTATTTCATTCATGACATTTTAAATGCATTATGGTTCGTTAGCATAATTCTTAAACCATCAACCCTAAAGTCTGGCCTGCTTAATCTTTTCGTATAGCTGCCTGACTTCTTAGTGAAATTTAACCAGAAAGGGGCATCGGTTCTATTAAACTGTTTGATTGGGCTATAAAAAGGGTTCGATATGCAGAGGGATTCGTAGTTTGCAAACGTTATTGGTGCTTGACATAGGCAGTTCTATCATAATGGCTCGATGGCTTTATGGCTTAATCAATTGCATTTTTGATGATTTACGAATATCGAGGCTCAACATAGCGTTAAGTTTTACTGCATGGCAAGGCAGTCTACAACATGAGAAAATAATTATTTTACTTTCAGTTTATTCACATTTAGATATGGAAAGGTGGGCTACTGCATTGCAAGTATGCGTCTCATATACAACCACATATTTTTACATTTATGATGTATGGTGACAATTATTTTATTGCTATCGGATGGAAAGATGCTCATGCAATGCTCGGATTCTTTTTATAACCCAAACAATTAAAGAGCCAACCTGCTGTTGCATGGCTTCTCGTTTCTGGTTGGATTTTCATTTTAAGTTGTAAACAAGCATGGGTTGAGAAATGCTCATAAAACTTCATTCTAGGTTTACTGCGACAATTAGAGCTGAATCCGACGGTCGTAAAAGTATTCTTGTTGACATTTACCTACTTCAGCTTAGTCTGTTTGCTTTAACGAGTTTGGTTTCATATTAGTCGAGATATGCAGGAAAATGGATGCAGTATTAGTACCATGCTTAGCTGATCCAATTAGCTCATCTGGGTATGCAGAGATGATTAGTTTGGAATTTATATCATCTGAAAATATTATTAGGCATTTACAGTCTTAACACGAAGATCGATATTACATTTTGCTGTAAGAGAGGAGAGGAATGACTTGAACGGTACAAGATGTATAAATTCGTAATTTTGGTACCGGTTTTGAGCATAGATACTGAAAATCTATCCGCTTTAGTTGCCTTCGTTCAACTGCCTAAAATGTAAGGATCTATAGTCGCATCACATTTACTTATTTTTAAGTTCGTCTTTTCACCATAATTTAAGGAAATTTTTGGAGCTCTTGAATTTAATAATAGTACATACATGTACTTGAGGAAATGCAAACATCTACTAACAATGATGCTGAATACAGTATGCTCTAGCTCTTAAGAATAATCTGGAAATCTATTTTCTATAAGGCGAGAAAAATTCAATATTCGATTGAACTCTGGCCAATTTAGTTGCTGACATAACGTTCTTCTAGATATTTGTAGGATTCCCTGCATTTCTAAAGGATACATAAAATAGAAACGTTCTATGCAGTGTATCCTTTCTTGGACTGATTTTGGCTTGGCGACGACACTCGTCTGCCAGGTTACTGAGTATAAATCCCAGGGCTCTTTCCATGAAGATTATCAAAGTTAAATAACTCTTCAAGCTTCACCAAAGTTTTCACGTTCCAGTGTTGTAGAAGATAAGAAGTATGTATTTTTTTTCAGAACGGCTTCAATGGGAATAATTTGACCTTCTCTATCCTCACTTTGCATTGATAGTAGTGCAGGTGGATTCGTAGGATGAACAAGATTTATCTACATAAAATTACATTACATACAGAAGTGAACTATGCAGTCAAACAGGACTATTCAAAGATGTGTAGCGTATCAAGATAATCTCTGTGATTCGAAAAGGCAATTTGATCGGAACCAATTCGTGTTTCAAATTTTTTCTTCACCTGGTTCTAGCTCTATGCACTACAACAGGAAGCTAGATTCAGGTTTTAAAAACCTTGAAATAAACCAAACCAACCTATAGAAGCTCTTCTATTAGAGATTCTGGTAAGATTGATGATGAAAACGAAGTATTTGACTGGCGTTATTTGGATTGGATTTGAAAAAGCAAAATGTATAATTTGGTCGGATGATGTCCTGAAACTGATTTTTGGTAGTAAATAGATACTGACTGACTGATAACTAAATACCCAAAGGGATCAGTCAGCCAAGGAAACGTAAGATGCTGAAGTCAAGTGGAAATTGATGTAAACTTGCAATGACATCGCTTTCCTGATTTCCTTGAAGACCACATAAATTCTACCTTCACACTGAATATTCTTGACAGGAACTTTGTTTATACCTCTAGAAATTCCGTCCTATCTCAGCTTGGCTGAACTGGTTATCTGAGATAAGACTGAACTACACTGATAACTAAATAGAATCACTAACAACCTGGGCAATTCGTATACTGTATTCCCGAGGGGCTTACATAAAACCAAAGGTTTGATATTAGTTAGTAACTTTACTCTCTTAAATCCATGTGATACATCTTGCTTGTGTAGTTCAACGTTCAATTACAATATCATGTGGACCGAAGGTTTGTGCTGTAATGTGATTTTAAGGCTTTTATTTTTAACTTGAATTTCATATTTCCATAAAAAAATGGAATTGAAGATTTTTCAGGTGAAATTATTTCAACTAAAATTTCTCTATGGGCTTACGTTAGGTATCATTCCTTTACCGGAGAGTAACATTTTGTGCATGTGCATGCATGATGGAAGAAAGACGACAAAAAACCGTGACAACGCCGTGGTGCATATTGATTGTTTGAACCAGAAAGGTATTAAAGGTACAGTTTTAGGTTTCCTTGGTTTTAGCCCAGTCAATTGGGCTTATGAAGCCACGCACTCCGTCCGTCCGTGTAGGCATACGATAATTCGGAGAAATAATGACACCAAACCTCTAAAACTTTACATACGCGATCCAGGGCGGATTTTGAGGTTTAAGTTCGTAAACCAGCTCGATCGGACTACGTAGTGACCCGTATTTCCAAAAATATTGTTATTGTTACTTTTGTTCAGAAGTAACAAATAGCCGATTATTTTTACTAAAATCCAAAGTTTTAGGGACCCGTGGGGGTCAAATGGACCCGATCGGGTGAAAAATTACAAAAATATTGTTGTTCTACTTTTGCTTAAAAGTAACAAATAACCAATAATCCCTTAAACTAAACATGTCAAAACGACCCCCACCGGCCTGAAATTTTCAAACATATTGTTCTACTTTTGTTCAAAAGTATCAAATAATGGATTGCTTTTGGTAAAATCGAAGGTTATAGGTACCCGTGGGGGTCAAATGGACCCTTTGGGGTAAGAAATTTCCAAAAAATAGTTTCACTACTTTTGTTCAAAAGTATCAAATAACATTATTTTTGGTACCCGTGGGAGTCATGGACTGATTTTTTTTGAAAATTATGGAACTCACTTTTATTCCGAAATAGCAAGCAACATATAACTAATATATAACTAATAGCAAGCAACATATAACTAATATAAGCAACAAGCAAAATTACTTTAGGTAAAATCCGAAGTTTCTGGCACCCGTAGCCCTAGTGGGTGACAGAAGTCGATAATTATTTTTTAAAAAAGCTTCAAACTCCTTGGGTAGTCAAGAAACCAAACGAAAGGAATGAACAACGGGGCGTGGGTGCTGTGCCCG